>JAHWFP010091685.1:29559-49878 GCA_023313725.1 Lithobius niger | reverse complement strand
AGAAACCGGCTACTATTTATTCAAGAATGGGAAAACACCCGGCTACAGTTAGAAACCGGCTACTATTTATTCAAGAATGAGAAAACACCCGGCTACAATTAGAAACCGGCTACAATTGAGGACGCGCCACAAATAGAAGATTTATGGCATACATAAATCTACCCCAAAACAAAACTTGCTAAGGATTCCCGCCAAGCTTTTCGGCCGTGTGAAGTCGTGATATCAAACGCCAAGCTAATCCCACCGACTAATACTTCAAACGTTAAATGAAATGTATGACAATTGCTTACAGTGCAATTTTCTATTATTTCATTTAACGTTTGAAGTATTAGTCGGTGGGATTAGCTTGGCGAAAGAGCTTGGCGTTTGATATCACGACTTCACACGGCCGAAAAGCTTGGTGGGAATCCTTAACAAGTTTTCTTTTGGGGTAGATATCAATAATTTTTGGTCCAAATTGATGAAATTCATTTTGAAATGGCAATCTAGTTTTCTGGCCCATTTCTTTTTCTTTTTTTTTTTTTTGGTTTCGTTAGATTTTGAGGACAGCAGTCACCTTTTTTCATTTGATTAGCATTTTTATTAGTATTGAAGTACCTCCTTGCAAACGTATGAATTTCTTTAATTGTCAGTTTGGCATTGTTGCATAAAAACAATGTTTAAAACAATGTAAAACAATCAATTTGGACCTTTGGAGCTCCCTAACCCCTGAACCACTTGACCAATTAGAAAGGTCCATATGATAAGGGCACATCTCCAGCAATACCTGTAAAATGAGCTAAGAACCAGCATTATTTACCGCATGGAAGAATTTATTTCGTGATACAAAAAAAAAAGCGTTAGTAGTAGTAAGAATTAGGCAAATATCAACGTTATTCACGTCGTTTTTTCAACAAGAAAACGTTAAGCTGTGGGTCTAACAGTGACGTTTATGTTGTCAGGCGACCAAAGTCTCCCAATCAAACTAGTTTCAGCCTTTTCTGTCGCATTGTTATTTATCCTCACATGCCTGAAAACAGCCGAACTCCCTTTGCTGTAAAGACACAACGTGTCTAGTGGTCGCCATGCTCATTTATACATATTATCTGGATGTTATCGTTTTATCTTGGCAGGCGACACACTAGCGTGTGTCTTGATTTCGCTTTGGCCGAAATATAGGCGAGGGTCAATTCTGACATAGTAAATTAATGCGGTAGGGCAAGCTTGGTCATCTTTTTTTTAGCGGGATCAGTAAAAAAGGAGAAGCATGTTCATTCTTTGCACGGTAGCAACGAAAGAAGGCCAGGGTTTTCATTCTTTGTACGGTACCAGTACAAGGGTGAGTAAGTCATTAAATAACCTTAAAAGTGCACAAATATGCAATAAAAACACAACGTTTCTAGTTGCTATAAAAATATACATTACCTTTTTTTAGCATTCTCCTTCTCAATGCTGTTTTAATTAGAAAACAATCGAAGATTTCTTTCCGGGCCGCTACCCTTCGTGCAGGGTTCTGCGCAGCCTCCATCATATAAAAGCCTGATCAGAGCGATCCGTCTCATCTTTTATTCTCTAACCATCACCCATGCTGTTTTCTGCTCTACGATCCCGTTCCTTGATCCTGATCCCAAGCTTCGTGCTAAGGGTACACCGAGGGAACTTCTGGTTCCCACCGATCCTGGGTCGACGATTCCGGTCCTCGAGCCTTTGGATCCAAAGGAAAGTGCCATGCTTCTTGATCCTGTTGGCAGCCCTGTCCGATCCTCAGCACCGATGCACCCATCTGCTACACCGATCCTGCCTTGCAATACTGCGACCACTTCACCGATCTCTTGTGGACAAGCCGTCCAGGACCGGGAATCAGGGTCTCTTTCCCAAGAACTGCTAAGAGTAAAAAATCTTTACTAAAAAAGCTTCAAGCAAAGGCCCGCACACGAGCGGCTATAGCAGTGATGTCACCCTCCCTGCAACCACTGGATATTTCTTCACGATCCTCTCAACGTTCCGTTCCTTCTCGAGCTGCCTCTGCGGCTCCACTTTCTCGAGAACAAGTGCACTCTCTCATGGATTCGGCACTAAAGACCTTCAAGTGCAAGGCCTCTTCCGATCCTCCGCCTCCGTCCGCCTACACCATTTACTGCTTCCGCTTCCAAGAGATTCCGTTTCACCGATTCCGTTCCTGGTTCTTCCCAAGGTCCCGATCCAGCACCTATCCCGACTCTGCCACAACTGGCACCACTGTCTATGGTTTGCTACTCATTGGATAACGACGAGGATCGATCCTCTCACCATTCCGACAACTATGACAACCAGGTCTCCGGATTCCCAGGCAAACCTAATCCTGCGGACATCCCTCTACCAGACCTTCTGAAGATAGTTGAAGCCATTCTTCCAGATTGCTTCCTCTACAAACCTGCTCCCGATGCCCCTCGATCCATCAAGAATCGAGGACTTTCTACAGGACTCGGATTTGGTCTTCGAGACCAACCTGCACATCAACCACCGCTCTTGGGTTAACCACGCTCCTCCGCACCAGCAGCTTGCTTCTTGGCAACGGTTCCCCTCTAGAACTAGACATCGACATTCCCCCCCCTCGACCCGGCATGGAGGCATCGTTCTTCCGATCCACTGGTGAAGGCACAACGAACCCCTGAAATTTCGTCACGTACTTGCAATCGGAATTCCTACCCGCTGAATCGAAAATTGATTTTGGTTCAGCATTGTTCCTTCCACGCCGAGCCTCCGTTTCGGTGTGTGTGCTCCGTGACACCGACCATCTTATGTGTCTTGGTCTTCGGGCTGCTTCGTAAGCCGATGTTATCATTACTACGGTGAATGCGCTGTGTGAACACCTGAACATGGATCTTCTTCCCGCAGACACCAAACAGTTGGCATTTCTCATTAATCAAGTTTTTCGTAAAGCGTGCTTCGCAATGTACCACTCCATGAACTGGTTCAACAGAGCCTTAATCAACTCTACAATCCTTCTGCAAGCGATTGCTCTAAATACCTCTTCTAGTATTTATGACTCTACTCGATCCACTCTTCGCAACCATCTGATCCATGAGACTGATACCCTGTTCCGCAGACTCATTCCCAAGCTTACGCCTCATCTTGACGTTTCCCTCATCTTGAGTGTTCCCCTAAAGACTCCCGAACTGGGATTACTAAAGACGATCCCTCTAGCTCAAGGAACCCCGATCGTCTTCCAGCCGCACTCCCCAGATCCACATCACCGGTCCGATCCTCCAATCAGCATCAAGGACGCTGAAGATTCCCTTCCAAGCAAGCCACCTCAGACGCAAACGATTTGCCTCGCCCGGTCCACGACATCATAGTCCTTCCAAATATTGACAACCTGTAGGAGGACGTCTCCGATTCTCCACAACAAATTAGAAATCCATCACCACCGTTCCAGCGGTTCTCTCTATCATCAGCCTCGGTTTTAACCCCAAGTTTCTTCATTCACCGCCAATCGATTCGCCTCCATGGGACACCGAGTCGCCACCCTCAGCCAACTTGTCCTCCGAAATTCAGTCTCTCCTCTGCAAGCAAGCAGTACGAATCGTTCCTGCCCCAATCTTCCCTGGATTTTACAGCAGTATTTTTCTTTGTCCCAAGAAGACGAGGGGGTTCCTGTCTGATCTTCAGCCTCAAACCACTGAATCAGTGCATCGACAATCTGCACTTCCAAATGGAAACAACGGAATCGATCCGTGCATCGTTATATCTCAATGATTGGATGATCTCCTTGGACCTCGCTGACGCCTACCTACACGTTCCTTAGCATCAGTCCATCCGACACCTATTTCGGTTCCTCCACAACGGGGCAATATACAAATTCTGCTGCCTGCTGTTTGGCCTAAATGCTGCCCCAAGGATCTTCACCCTCGTGCTTTACCCGATTCCCGGTTTTTGTACATCAGCATGGTATTCGAGTCCATGCCTTTCTCGACGACTGGCTACTCCCAAGTCAAGATCGTATTGTCCTTCTTCGCGACCTCTACACCGTCGTGTCTCTTTTGCGGTCCCTAGGTTGGGAAATAAACATCGCCAAGTCACGTCTTCTACCCAGCAGGACATTCACATTTTTATGCGTTTCTGTTGATCTCCTCCAAAGATCGATCCTGCCTTCCGTGGACCGCATTACCAGTTTTCAACAAAGTGCCCACAAGTTTCTCCAACAGCCTTGTTACACACTCCGCGACCTCGACTCCATCATAGGATCCATCGACTCGTTCGCCAACCTAGTTCCCTATGGCTAATGGATGGTTCGACCGCTGCATTACTTCCGAACTACGGAATGGGGGAACCGGCGATCGGACTCACGCTTCTTCCTCGATCCCTCAGTCAGCACTTTCCATTCCCCACCCTCTGCTGGTGGATGAACATCAACCACCTCACAGCTTCGGTCCCCCTGCACGAACCCATCCCGGACCGCCACCTTTTTACCGATGCCTCCAATCAGGAATGGGGTGCGCACATAGACAATCTTACAGTTTCCGGGACAAGGGGATCGACAGATCTCGAGCACATCAACATGTTGGAACTACGCACCGTACTCAATGGCCTCCGCCACTTCTGCCACATAGTTTTAATGAAGACGGTCCAGGTACATATCGACAACACCACTGCGGTTGCCTACCTTCGTCGGGGGGGGGGGGGGCGTCGTCTCGGTCCCTCCACGAACTGACATCAGAAATATTCTACCTACGTATTTCCCTCCAGGTTCACTTACTCCCCCTACACATACCAGAGAATCGCAACGTCATGCCTGATGCCCTGTCGAGATGACCACCACCTATGGGAGAGTGGAGTCTCCACTCTTCAATCTGCGAGAGACTCTTTGCTCTTTGGGACGCCCAACCTTGGACCTGTACGCCATGAGGTGGAATGCCAGACTTCCCCTGTTTGTCAGCCTGATCCCCGATCCCCGGGCATGGGCCACAGATGCTCTCACTCTGGATTGGAATCATCTTTTTGCCTCTCTGTTCCCACCACCGGAACTCCTGCCAGTGGTGCTACGGAAAATCAACAATTGCTCGGGCAGGTTCCTTCTCGTTGTCCGGGACTGGCCAGCCGCAGCCTGATTTCCGATGCTTCTCGACCTCCTGATCGATTGCCCTCGATCCCTTTCATTGAGTCGGGTTCAACTAATCCAAAACAACGGGAAACTTCGGCACCGTTGGCCCCAATCCATGCGACTTCACGGGTGGATCTATCGTCCGACTCCTTGAAGAGACAGAAGTTTCTCTAATCCAGGCCTACCACATTGCTTCCCGAGCAGTACGATCCTCTACATCGAAGATGTACAACAGCCATTGGCAACAGGTGGTTTCGTTGGTGTTCTACAGAACAAGTTAATCTTATCAGTCCCTCTGTGCCAGAATTTCTCCACTTCGTAGACTTCCTCTTTGACGATGGGCTCTGTGGATCCACCATTTTGGTGTACCATTCTGCCCTCAATGCGGCAGCGGGATGTTTCCACCTCCTCGATGATTTTCGTGTCTCTGCCATGATCCGATCCTTCACGATCGACTGACCAGGAACTCATAAAATCTTTCCCGACTGGGACCTCTCGATCGTCCTCAACGCACTCATGCAGGCTCCCTATGAACCGCTTTCCTCCTGCTCGCTGAGTCACCTCACCAGAAAAACGGTGTTTCTAATTGCCATGGCGGCTTGCCTCCGCTGCAGTCAACTTCAAGCAGTATCTGCCACAGCTTCTGATTGTTTCTTCTTGGATAACTACTCCGGTATCATCCTCACTCCTCGATCCTCCTTCAGCACAAAGACGCAAAAACCCTCTGAACGATCCCATCCTTTTATCATTCCCGCCCTATGCAACATTTTTGGCGATGACCAGGAACGGACCCTGTGTCCTGTCAGAGCACTTCGTTTTTACCCCCAAAGAATCGAAACCGTTCCGCCGAGATCGTACTCAACTCTTTATCTCTTTTACAGCGAAGGCTGGAGAAACGTCCCCAAGAATTATAGCTATATGGATTAAAACGGTCATAGTTCAGGCCTATAATGCCCTCGACATCAGCTGCGCCGATCAAGGTATACGTGTAGCAGCTCATGAACTCCGAGCCATCTCCACTTCTTGGGCTCTTCACAGAAATATTCCGATCTCCGATATCATGGAAGCCACTTCCTGGTGACAAAGCGTCCGTGTTTTCATCGGATTACCTGCGTGACATGTCACATCACGCCAACTGACTCTACCGTGTGGGGCCCTTCATTGACGCCCGATGCATAGTACACCCCCCTTCCCTGCAGGCTTATGACAATATAATTTGTGGGGATCCGGCCGCTACCCTGGGGGACCCGGTCATGATGGCACCCGCCACCTTTGACAAGGTCTGTGGAATGCTAAAAAAAGGTAATGGATATTTTCATAGCAACTAGAAACCCCAAAATACCAATTTGATCTGGTTAATTTTGGTTTGTATTGCTTTATGAAAATATACGTTACCTTCTTTCCACCCTCCTCCCCTCTTGTTGCCATCAGGCCACATTGAGGAAGAAAGATGAAACGGATCGCTCCACTCAGGCTTTTATATGATGGTGCAACCTGCGCGGAGGGCAGCGGCCCGGAAAGAAATCTTCGATTGTTCTCTAATTAAAACACCATTGAGAAGGAGAATGTTAAAAAAAGGTAATGTACCTTTTCCTAAAGCAATAGAAGCCAAAATTTACCAGATCAAACTGGTCTTTTGGGGTTTTTGTGGATTGCTTCACCCCATTATCAAGTGCAAACGAGTAGTTAAAAGTGCAGCACACGTATCATGCCATATTCACGGCCCAACACCAATACACACACACATTTTAAAATGTAAAACTTAAAAACTAAAAACCTAAGCTAATTCCCTGAGCAGAACAAGTTAGCAATAGGCACGAGTTGACCTCTACCCTGCGAGTCCAGGGTTGAGTAGTGGAATTTCATACCTTTTATATGCTGCTGCCACTGGATTATTGGATGGGTTTAGGTTTGGCAGGGTGGGGGGGGGGGGAGGGGAGGATGGGGTAACGAAACGTTGTGTTTTTATTGTATATTTGTGCATTCTAGGCGTTTTAAGGAATTGCTGATTCTAGTGCTTTTAGTTTCTTATCTTAGTACAAGGGTGATGTCTATTAGCAGTAACAATCAGTAACAAAAGAAATGTTACAACATGTGTGGTTGACGGAAAAGATACGGAGAATCAACCCCAGGGCCCCGACAGAAACCAACACCATTGCAACAACAAACCGGACGGTTTGATAAATGGCTTCCTACTAGACGTGGCACGATACAACAATTTCTTATCCCGATAATTTTTTTTAAATTATCGCGATAATCGATAATATCTCGATAAAACAATTTTGAGGCTGGAATAACTATTTTGAATCTGTTAGTTAAAAAAAAAAAACCTTGTCCGACGCCTACAGTAAATGTGAATTGTGTGGCACTCACCATTTGGCTAGTAGATGTGAAAACGCACTTGCAATTGTCCGTTGCTTCCTCACCAGTGTAAAAACAATTTAAAAGTTGTGCTGTTCCTTAATGTTTAAATATTGTTTATATTGTTTGCATAAGTGGCTAGCAACATCATTACACGCTTGGTTGGAGAGCCCTTTCAATTCCACACGCAACGCCGCAAACCGCTTGTTTCTAGCTATTACGGTTTCCGAGATATGACAATTTAAGCGTCAGAGTTTGCGCGATAATTCGATAAGTCACAAAAAATGCTGCAATACGATAATCGACGAAATTTTTTATCGCAGTATTGTAGAATTATCGATTATCGTGCCACCCCTACTTCCTATTGGACCGACGTATGTTATGGCGCGAGCAGCTACGGTAGTTTGAAACATTTCACTTGAAATTTTTCATCGTCAACAGCTAGCAAGGGATTGACCAAACGCAGGCGACTTGAGAACATACCGAATGTGGAGTCCGTAAGTAAAAAAAAATGAGATAGGTTTACATCTGTATTTATTTAATAATAATAATAATAATAATAATAATAATAATAATGAGCCTTTTTTCATGAAGCATACCCACGATGGAAATCGCCACGAGGAATGCAAGATTCCTATTTTACAAAACAACCTACCAGGCAGAAAACACAAAATGACAAAACCACAACAACACAACAAAATAAACAAAAAGAACAATATTGTGTGCGCGGTGTATCTTGAGTCCTGCAAGTATTTTGTGAGCGGCTACGTCTTTCTGGATGGGGTGGCTTTAATCGATGGCCGCCATTGTTTTTGTAACCATCTTGGATATCAACAAGGCACTCTGCTACTGAAAACGTACAATCGATTACCTGTGTTCGTTCTGCGGAGAACTCAAGATAGGCCGCGGACACTATAAACAAAAAAATTGTGATAATAATAAAACATCTTTAAAGGCGCCTATTCGCCGAATGACAGATTGCAGCATCTGACGCCGTCTACTATTTATTACTTGACTTCAACAAGCGAAGGAATGCGCAAAGAAATTTCTTTTTATCCAACAAACTAGCCACGTGCCTCTTTAATTATTGAATGTAAAGTTGGTGCGTCGACGTGCCCCAGAAAGCAAGCGGTCAAAGTTAACGATATCACTGTCATTCGATGGCGCTCATCTAGCGGTTCAAAATCTGTGTTTCAAAACGGTCGAGATACAGAAAAAAAAGCGCCCGTGATGTCGTTAGGGTTAACTTTACCGCTTGCTTCCTGGTGCACGTGGGCGCACCAACTTTACACTCAATAATTCAGGAGTAAACATAAATTCATTTATGTGTTCCTTCGTCTGTTGAAAGTAAGGGCTGGACAGGACTAGATATCGGCAAATGGCTATAAATGCTACAGCTTGTCATTTGGTGGCAATCCCCCTTTAAGATATTACCCACTTGTCTTGTATGAGCTCATCATGAAATATTTTCTTACGAAACGTAACAGATTTCGACACTCTAAATTACCGGAAATTGACCTGCGGGTGTTGTGAGTGTGAATGTCACAATACCTTCTGTTGATGGTTCCCACATTCTTCATTTTACTGTTTTTATATGTACATACACAAAAGCATATTTAAAAACAATGTCAAGCCGTAGAAGATTTAGTGATTCGAACAAAATATAGCAGAGTATGCTCCTTGCTCGGTACTTTAGCAATAAGCCGAACTGACTTTTTTTGTAAAGTGGAAATTCTTTGCATATAAGTCTTCGTATTGGCCCCGTTTGTTGAGCCCCCACCCCTACCCCCTTACTGTTGTTGAGCCCATTTTAATTTTTAATGTTAAATTTTTATCCTTATTCGTACGCCCCCAAGGACAATTTTATTCTGACCCTTACTCCGACATCCCGCAGTGCCACCGTATTAAATTTTGCCTTCAGAACGATCTACCGCCCTAGCCTATTCAAAGGATAACCTTGTATTTAGGAAGGATATGAGGTCACAAGTGCTTTTAGATTCTTCCATTTTTGTGCCGCATTTTTCTTTTTTATTTTATTATTTTTGGCGGCTTTTTTGCCTCCCAAAGCAATTTCAAAATGTTCTCGTCGTTTTCATTTCCGTATATTCCCATCCATCCACTCGTGGGTTTGTTAGCGTCCACCGGCCCCTGTTCCTTTTTTACTCGCTCGCAGCGTTTGTGGCTCTACTAGTCCGCGAGCTCGTCATGACTGGGTTATGACGGCAAGGCGCACCGTGTATCTGGCGAAACAAGCGCACATTGCCATTCGAAGTTAGTTAAGAGTTCCAGACGACATGGCCAATGAGATCGTTTACATTCACATGAGCAAATATATACGTTCCAGATATACGTTCGTGAACCAGATATAAGTTCTCGAATATCGCTGACGGTGTGACGGAGTGACGGGAATCGTATACACACACTGACTGGTGGCGTAAAATGCCAGATAGAAGAAACTTTGTTGCGAAGCTACACGTTATTCGTGCTTACAAGGTCAATATTGGCGCAATCGTTTGGTTGGTGTGGCGTTTATGGGCCGATTTTGACGTCTTTTACACCTTCCCGTATCGTGTTGTAGCCGCGAATAGCTATGCCGCGAACAGCCAATCTGGTTTGGCCTTAATACTGGGCGCGAGCTGATCTAGCCTAAATGGAGCCAGCCTGGGTCAGCTCGTTTTGTATTTCACTTTTAAAAATTCTCTGCGGCCGTGTGTGCATCATTTAGCGGTAGGGGTGTTTGGTGCGTGTAGCTCGGTTTTGGAGAATTTGTTGGTCAAGCCTCAGGGAGGAGGAGGGGGGGGGGTCCTTGGGTTTTTTTTTCGTGGGAGTTGCATGGTCGATTAGATTTGTGCTGCTAAGAATGACTTGTGTCCAAATTTCATGCTTGTAACTCGATCTGCAAGAATTTGTTGGCCAAGAATTCGGAAGGGGGCGCGGGGGGGGGGGGGCCCGGGGGAATGTTGGGGGTATTTCATGGGAGTTCCATAATAGGTTCGATTTGTACTGCGAATATTGGCTTGTGTACGAAATTTAATGCTTTCAGCTCTATTTGCAAGAATTTGGGGGTCAAGCCTCAGGGAGAGGCATGGGGGGGGGGGGGGGGGGGGGGGGCCTATGTGGTTTTTTATGGGGAGTGACATGACTGGTTCGATTTGCACTGCTAAGAATGACTTATGTACCAAATTTCACGATTTTATCTCGATTTGCAAGAATTTGTTAGTCAAGTCTCAGGGAGGGGGCCGCTGGGGGCCTTTGGGGTGATTTCATGGGAGTAGCATGACTGATTCCATTTGCGCTGCTGAAAATGACTTTTGTACCAAATTTCTTGTTTGTAGCTCGTTTCTTTTGCAAATTTGTTGGTCAAGCCCAAGGGAAGGGCAGAGGGGGGGGGGGGTGATGGGGCCCTTGTGGGTATTTCATGGGAGTTCCACGGCTGATTCGATGTGTGCTGCTAAGAATGACTCGTGTACCAAATTTCATGCTTTAAGCTCGATCTGCAAATATTTGCTGGCTTAGCCTCAGGAAGGGGGCACAGGAGGATGGTGGGCAGGGAGGTGGGGGCCCTTGGGTATATTTCATGGGGTTTCCATAGTAGCCTCGAGTTGTACTGTTTGGATTGACTTATGTACCAAATTTCATGCTTTTAGTTCGACTTGCAAGAATTTGTTGGTCAAGCTTCAGGGAGGGGAACACAGGGGCGCCTGGGGAGGGGGGGGGGGGCTAGGGTCCTAGTAAAGTAGTTCATGGTGGTGTTGTCTGGTTCTGTCTGTACTACTAAGAATGGCTTGTATCCCAAGTTTTATGCTTTTAGCTCTGTTTACATTATTTTGTTGCTTAACAATTTACTATTCAGGATTCCAATATACAATGGTGAGTGTTAGAAATACAATCTAAAAGCTGTAATTTATTCCATAATAATTAGTCGATTTGCGTCAAATTCTAGATCAGCAACACGTTCGGGTGTTTCAAATTATGTACAAAATTTCATTCCAATCCGACCTTTTGTTTGGGCTCCACCCAGACTACAAAAGTGCAACCAACCAACATTTTGCAATTTGGTGTCTGTTATAGGCTACGCTATACTCTCCGCCCAAAAGTGCTCCAACTGCTGTTTTCATGTACAGTTAAATCCAGATTTTGAAAGTTTGGTGAATTTTCGTGAATCACAGCAACGTTGGTCTGTGACGTACTCGGGGAATGGGCGAGAGGTTTCAAGTTCAAGAACTCAATTCCAATCCATTCCTTACTGCGTAGCTAGGGGTATATACACAGAGTACCACATATTAGGCACTGGTCCAGGTTGCAGCCTGTACCAGCCCTAGAGAGGCTCAGAGAGACAACCTTTCGAGTTGCCTCTCCAACACCAATTGCCTTTTGGTGCCCAGCACCCCTGTTCTATAAGGGAGGGCCTCACCAATGAGGGCTTAGGATTTACGTCATGTGACTAGATAACAAGTCCAGGCATGCCCAACTGGTCGAACAATGGGGCAGGCCTGTGTCCCGGCTGTTGGCGTTCGGGCAACTTCCGTTGTTGGCGGAAGTTGACTGAATGCCAAGCAGCTTATATAACTGCAAGGTGCACCGCGAGTGTTGACTCGCGTTGCTCTCTGCTATACGTAAATAGACTGTTACATCCCCTCTCCCTAAGTTTTTGCTTAGGCAAAGGAAGATCTACCTCGGTTTTCTCTGAACCCTTAGCATCCTGTAAGTTGTTTACCATCAGAATCTTCGGTTTATTCAACAAATATCCCTAATATACAGAGTTTCAACGAGTGGCTCTAACACAATCTTTGCAATCTCCTGTTCTAACAAGATCGCAAAAAAACTTAACAATAAACATAACAAAATGAATCACCATAACAACCATCAACCGCCGAAAACGTAACAATGTCCATCCCAAACGTAACAAACCACATTGTCGTTTGTAACAACCAAACACTTCCTCCTCCTGGTTTCAGGAGCCCCACCAGAGTTCCACTCCAACATCTACTACCTATAGACGAAGACTCTGCCCGCCTAGAACGCTTCTCGAAGATGTCTTTGATGGCCAAGACCTATAACTCCTCCTACCTGCAGCTTCTGAAGAAAATAGTCCTCCCAGGGTAACCCTTCCACCTCTTGGACTTCCATGCGTCCACTCTTTACTTCCACGCACCGCAAAATACACCTGTTGTTTTCCAACGACATGATGAACTCCTGTCCATCGGAATTTGTCCAAGTTTCCCTATATCAGGGCTCTTCCGCTGGGTACGTGCCGGCGCTCCCGCCCATGCCTCCTACGATTTACTTCCATTTTCGGACAAGCATATAGAAGCACTTCCTGCTGCAGGTCTACCACCGACGCACAACAATTCCACCACACCTCACTCCGAATCGAGCGTCCACAACAACTCCACAGCTACGTCCGCTCATGATGGCATGTTCGGCATCGCAGCTAATTCTACCCAAACACAGTCCTATATTCTGTGACGACAACTGCACAATCACACACATGCACCAACCCTCCTGCACCAACCTGAAGTATGCACACTTCACCACAAGTCGTAGACAAAGAATGACCACAACGTCATTCTTTGTCTTCCTTCCAGAACAAATCCCATACGTGCTTCTTACGTCCTTCGATGACTCCACGATGGTCCCATCCATCGGTTGTGCCCTCTCGAGCGGACGAGAGCCACCTCCGAGTTTTGTGCAAAGCACGTTCAGCAACCAGATAGTCAGTGAGAGAGAGAAAAAATGGCTCTCCCTCCATTGCTTCCTGCAGGGTGCAGTTTAAGGGTCTGTTTCACCCTTTTCTGCTCACCTGCTAGGACAATTAATGTTCAAACTTTTAGGAGAAATTCCGAAATTGCAGTGGTCAGGAGTGCCTCTGGTTTCAAGGGGGGGTTTAGCAGCCATATACCTTCCCTATCACACGTCGAACAATCTACCCCAATCCGTTCATTCAACCTAATTCTTCAATCTATTTTCATGTTGGTAAAGTGCATCTGGTCAAACGCCACTAGAGCGAGTCTACAGCTTTGACCAAACATGCTACATAGAGCTTGACCTCGCACTGCCATCCTTCATGCAGGCAGAGTTCCTCACTGAGGTTCTCCCACATAAAAAAAAAACGAACTACGGCCGTAGTCCACATGTCACCAAGTCCAGTGACCAGACGCCGAGAGTGACGTATTCTCATTTCGCGCCTTCACGGAATAAACCATTCCGTTAGGATCGTGCTACACGCCTTACGTGCCCTACCTCACACCGTACTTGTGTTCCTAGCCTAAAAGACCAAACAGCCTAAACAATGTGTCAGCTACCGAGCTGAACAATCACTTGAAACTAAAATAATTCATGTCAGTCTCACAAAAACACCGTTTCAGAACTGTCCCTTAAATTAGTTTCCGTCCGTGTGCTGCATAGCCTGTTTTGAATTGATTCCTTCCGGTCAACCAAAAGCTCCGCCATGCAGACACAGGTGCTTCCCTGCATAACCGATTTGCGGTTTTCGCGTAGATCGCTCTGCATAAACGCCTTTAGTAATCACCCTATTTTCGGTTTCTTTTTGTTCAACAACAAAACAAAATAGGTTTCTTACCGGATCGCCATCGCACATATTCCTGCGTGCACGATTTGAGAAATCTGCAAGCAGCGTATATGAGGAGGCGATCTTCGTTATACAACATAATAAAAAAAAATGTGCCTTCTTTTTATATGTGCCAAACGGATCAAAATGCGGCAGCCTGTTCACGCTCTTATTCCAGGTTTTGTTACCTGAATAAGGTTGTGGACTGATGCCTCATTTTCGGTTGCCAAGTTACCGTCCTAAATTGTAAGCCTTCTCCTTGCTTCACAATTAATTTCGATCAACTAACAGTGGCCCTGACAAGGTCCAATTTTGAAAAAAAAAATTCGGTTTCGACCATAACTCCAATCAATTCCTAATTTTCCATTTTCAAAACCCACTCTTTGGTCAGTTAAACCAGTGGTTTAAGGCGGCCCTGTGCATTTGAATTTTCGGATCCAAATCGCAAACTTTCTCTCCTTCTAACCCTCCAAAGTTATGTCTGTAACAATTCGTAATCTAAAGCCTACATGCAGCCATTAGATTAACACTAATTTTACAGCCCTCCATTCCCAGCCATCCATACGACAACAGTGAGCCGTAGCCGTACTTGTTCAGTTCACGTCTCCAGGAGCGGGGAGGGGGGGGGGGTTGTACGTTTGACGAATTTGGTTTTCTTTCCCATAATTTGTCACCGTACTTCCCATTCTCATTCCTAGCAACTAGTTTCGGTTCCAGAAACACCCAGAATAAGAAGAAAAAACACCCACTTTTCCTTAACACAATCTGCTTCTTTTCCTTCTACGCCAAGACGGAAAAAAAATTGCGTCCAAGTCAAGTCGCCAAATTTCAGAAATTAGTTTATTCCTTTCGGACTAGCTACGCAAATTGTCAGTTTTTCATTTACTCCAGATCGTTGAGTAGTAAACTACCCGACTACGGAAATAAGCGAAGCCTAGTTCCAACTTTGCTCAGTTTCCTGATATTTTGACGTGCCAGTCTTAGTAGGGACAAGTTATAATCTGAATAAATCTACTCCGAATTGAAACCTGTCTTCCGCCCAAGAAGTATCAAAAACTTCCTCATTTTTATGAACTAAGGTAGTATTTCTACTATACTCAGTCCTCGTCCTTTTTCGTGCATTACTTAGTTCCAAGTTTCGCATTACTAATGGTTTTGAAATAGGAGGTACATCTCGCTTAAATTACGAGCAGCGCAACCCGTAATTTTCACTGGTGAAAAAAAAATGTTAGCGTTCCCGCTTTTTTTTTTCTGTGGCGAAGTAATTCTCCGGTCTGAGGTTTATATCCAGTCCGTTCTTACTTCAACTCTAAATTTGTTTTAGTTTCACAAATTCAGTGTTCTTGAGTTAATAGCTGCAATGCTTTCAAAATAATGAGGACTCAGCTCACCACTGTTCAATGCAACCTTCAACTCGTAGCTTCAAAACTGCGTCCTTCACTTTTTCCACTCTTACAAATGTCTGATTAACGGGGTTTATTGATGCCCACTACTCAGTATTTTGCGTTTAGTCTTTATTTTCCTTTCAGAAAATTGGTGATTTTATTATAAGTTATATAAGGTTTATAAGTTTAGTTTGTTGCAAACGCAACCGGAATGGCAAGGACCTGGTGGTCAGTAACTGCCATCCGAAGTTAAAACAAATATTAAAAATTGTAAAGTTTAAAAGTTTAAAACGAAGACGGTTGCCCGGCTGTAAAGGAAGGGTTGATGGCATATAGGGTTGGGGTCACGAATGTCTTACCACCAAGGTTAGACCTACCAGGGACACAGTGGTCTCCGATGGTATCGCTAAACGTGAGGGACGAGTGAGGGGAAAGGCCGTACCATTGTCAATGTTTAAAAAAATTTTTTAACTATATAAAATAAATGCATTGCAGTTTAAAGCCTGGCCTAAACCAATTGTCAATCATAATCAAGATAAAATAAAAAAAAAAAAGTTCATTGTGATAACAAGGTCAAGGAAGAAATATTTGACTGTCTTGCCAAACAAAAATAAATAAATAAATAAATAAAAAAAAGAAAACAAACAAAGTAAAGTCTGGCTAATAGCCGTCGTCCTAGAGAAAGTTATGCACAAGTATTAACATATGTACTTAAATCTACCTTATTGAGTTTACGTTTAAAAACAGCAAGGGATGTAGCCTGAGCAACATCAGCAGGAAGTGCATTCCATGGGTTAACCACACGGTGGGAGAAAAAAAAATTTACGACATTCGTTGAGTAGTAAACTACCCAACTACGGAAATAAGCGAAGCATAGTTCCAACTTTGCTCAGTTTCCTGATATTTTGACGTGCCAGTCTTAGCAGGGACAAGTTAGAATCTGAATAAATGTATTCCGAATTGAAACCTGGGCCCCCCCCCCCCCTTCCTTCGTCCTTCCTTTACCATCCGGTCAAAATAACATGCGACATATACGGGTGTTAGCAGTATCACTCCACAACTAGTCTACCAGTTTTTACGTTAATTACTTTCGTAAAGAACGGAGTGTCTTCCTGTCATTAATCGTAACTTAATCAACGACTGGAAAACTGACGTTTTTTAGGGTTGTCCAAGCACGCAGTCACTAGCTGGATCCTAAACGTCCCCAAACTGTATTTCACTAAATAATTGGTAGAAGTCCCCACTACTTAGTTCAGTACAATTGTTTTATTTTAAATTCCTCACGGAAAAGAAAGTGGGTTGCATTTTTATTTCAAAATCCAAAGGCTTTGGTTCGAAAAAATAAATTCTGGTTACTGTGGGAGTCCCACACACGCGGTCACAGGCTGGGTCCCAGAGAATGCCCCTAATTTGGTTGGTTTATTTTTCCGGAGTTGCAGCTCCAGGAAAAAAAAAATCTGACCAAGTATTTTTGCTAATTTCAACGCAGTAACTTAGTGAAAAAATTTTGCAATATCTTCTACCAGCGATTTTTCATGCTGCTTTCCATCCCGAAGGTTTGGAAAGCATGAATTTCCTATCCCGAAGGTTTAGGCAATCACGGCAAGCCCCCAAAATATGTGACGTACTTAGGGAATGGAAGAGAGGTTTCAAGTTCAAGAACTCAATTCCAATTCATTCCTTACTTCATAGCTAGGGGTCTATACACAGAGTACCACATATTAGGTCCAGGTTGCAGCCTGTACCAGCCCTAGAGATGCTCAGAGAGACAACCTTTTGAGTTGCCTCTTCAACACCAATTGCCCTTCGGTGCCCAGCACTCCTGTTTTATAAGGAGGGGGCTGACCAATGAGGGCTTAGGATTTACGTCATGTGACTAGCTAACAAGTCCAGGCATGTCCAACTGATCGAACAATGAGGCAGGCCTGTGTCCCGGCTGTTGACGTTCGGCCAACTTCCGTTGTTGGGCGGAAGTTGACTAAATGCCAAGCAGCTTATGTAACTACAAGGTGCACCGCGTTGCTCCCTGCTATACGTAAATAGCCCGTTACATGTCTCCTTTTATGGAAGTGGTGGAGAGGAGGGGGAAGGGGGATGCAGAGCAATCTGCCCTTGTACCTCCCTCTGGAGCTCACCTTTACGCCCCTCTTTTCAAGGGAAAATAGGTAGTCTCACAGTACATAGTTCAAAATGCCCGTTTTTTTTTTATCCCTACAAAACGTCCGTCTTTTACCCAATTGTAAATAGGTTTTCATTATTAGCGGTCAAGAGTTTTTGGAGTTACAGTGCCCTTAAAGTCTTAACTCTTATATTGTCTGTCTTGAAAGAAAACCTACTTGGTAAAAGTGCTTTATCGTGCTTCATGTCAACATTGTAGTGGGGTAAATGAGCCTAGACTACCACATTTTAGTGAGGAAATCACCAATTTTGTCTCATGCCTGGAAATCACCAACTTAGTTTAACGGAAAAAGGATTATGTTTACAGAAATTAAAAGTACATTCAGCTTTACAAAATTTTTCGGTTCGGACGCTTGTAAATGTTGCAAAGGCGTTCATTTTCCTATTTTTCCCTCGTGAGAAACGGTTTTGCTACGTTCGCTGTAACTAATGTGAATGTTGCAAATGCTAATTCGCGCAGGGTGCTCGAATATAGTGAGAAGATATGTCCTTTTAAACTCGTAAAAAATCGTATATTTACTTCGTCTAGATTATACAAAAGAGCTTGCTATGGCACCTCGTGATAGAGGTGTGCGCCTCAACATTTTCGCGGAAATAGTGGCGGAAGTGTAGAGGTTCACACAGGGGTGTTCCAAGTAGGGCGCTATCTTGTCCATTTAAGAAATATGAACAAAATAGTTGGCACTGCGTTTCTGGGTCTAACATGTCATCCCGATTTAAAAAAAAAGTTCGCCCCAATTTAATTTCAAGTCATTTGTGCATATTGCGTAAGGCAGCCTTATATCATCGCTGTTGTCCGTCGCTTTAAATAATGAAAGAAAAATATTGCAGTAACGTAGCTGTGTAATGTGCATTTGAAAAGCTGAACTATTGTCATCATTTATGGTGTGGTCATGTATTAAGGCATGCTGGTGTCGGATCAGCATTTACGTTTTTCCTAAGTTGAATTAAATTTTCCGCTTTAACAAAATTTTTTTTTAACTTGGTCTTATTTTCACAGACTTTGAAATATTTGAACAGCTATCGAGTGTTGCTAGTACCAAGCTGAATAAGTGTCACAATTTGTCAAACAAATGAAGTAGTTCAAATCCACCCAAAACCAAAACTGGCATAAGAGAAGCCGGTAAGTTTCCAGAAGGGTCGGCTTTTGAAAGTAGGGATATCATTCAACCAGGAAAAGGCCGGCAAGGTTAATCCTATTAGCCAAATTAATCGTACCGACTAACAGTTCGAAAGTTAAATGAAAACTAGAACATTGGTACGCACGGTAGCAATCTTCAAGTTTTCATTAACGTCCAAAGTATTATTCGGTACGATTAACTTGGCTAATAGGATTAACCTTGGCAGCCTTTCCTTGGTTGAACGATATCACTACTTTCTAAGGCCGACCATTTTTGGAAACTTGGCGGCTTCTCTTAATACCAGTTTTGGTTTTGGGTGGGATATCATATCTTTGACAGGACTGTGAATGTCCAGAAAATAATATGTATACTGTTATTGTGTACGCGGTTTAACTTGAGTCCTGCAGGTATTGTATGAGTGGCTACGTTTTCCTGGAGGGGGCGGCATTAATCGACAGCCGCTATTGTTTTTGTAACCATCTTGGATATCAACAAGTCACTCTGCTACCAAAAAAAAAAAACAATTGATTATCGGTGTCGTTCTGGGGCGAACTCAAGATAGGCCGCCGACACTACAGGATATCTACACGTAAGAGTTTTTCTCGTTAGGATACCGGGACTTTAAAGGTTTGACGAGATCCCGTCCGAAGCCACGGTGCCAGAAGGAGAGCAGGACAATCTTGCTATGTAATTCCAATCGAAATTTCCAAGGATTCTTTACACGCCACAATCGACATGAGCACGGGGCTTCACAGGGCACTTTTCATCCCGAAATTGCTTGGGATTGTTGAAGTCAGGCTCGAGCTCCCTCGGGTACTAGAGAAATTCAATCTCCGTCCCTCAAGAACTTGTCATTTTTATTTTTAGGTACAAAAAAATTGTTTTTATTTTGTTCTGTGATTTTACAAAATCATGTGTATTGCTGCGTGAAATGCGTTATTTGTATTGCTGCCGTGGAGGTTGCGCAACGACCCTGTAATTGCCGCTCTTACCTTTTACCTCCGTAGAGGTCTACATTAATTAGTAAACAAAAACGAGCTCGCCCTGTGTATAATGTAATGTCCAACCCAACTTTTGAGCGACTAGGATCCTTTCACAGCGCCTATCACAAAAAAGTGAATTGCAAAACACAATACACAAAATACAATTTACAATACCGTTTGCAATACGCAATGACATTTGAAACATGCAGCCTAACAACGTCATATTTTAGACCGTGAGCGTAGACGGACCGATTGCTTAGTGTTTTAATTACATAGATTAAACAAGGTTTTCCCGTAAGGTTTAAATACCTAAACTTAAGGATTAAAGTCACGTCTTAGCCAGTTTTAATTTAAAAGGACTTCTTTGTTTTACTGCTGCCTTCCCCCCCCCCAAAAAAAAAATAGCGCTTACAACATGCGTGAGGTTTGACCGAATGCGACCAAACCGTGCCACGCAGGAAAGCAACGGACGCAAGCACCTTTAACTGATACTTAGCTGCAGGTTTTTTTTTTACTGCTTCTAGTATTAGCAAGGGTTGATAATTAATGTATATTGCTTCCGTGGCTTTCCTGTGTTACGTGGTTTGGTTACATTCAGTCAAACTTTCACACATGTTGTTAACGCATCTGACTGAGATCATAGCTAATACTGAAGTGA
>JAHWFP010091685.1:0-29159 GCA_023313725.1 Lithobius niger | reverse complement strand
TGGCGGCTTGGTCAGGCGGAAGTAGCAGACGCGCTTTGTATTCTGGGCACATTCGTGAGTCACGCTTGCCATCGAAGACTACGCACTTCGGCTATGCATTTGAGCTGGGAGTTGCTTATCCATTCAAACACAATCAACTCCTATGGCTCAACTATAGCTCCTCCCCCGCCCCCCCACACACACACACTCCCACGATCCTTCTCTGAAAACGTTCTCTTTGTAGATTTAGGTTTCGTTGTATATGTTGGCAGCAAATATTTTCTTTTGCCAGGTGGTGGTGGTGCACTCTGCCGCTATCGGTTTCTCGTTGCGCGCGCGTGGTTTCTCGCTTTCCTCTCCTACGCCCGAAAGCCGCGCGCGTGCTCCATCCGCTATTGGGAAAAGCGATGCTCGTGCTGCCAATGTCATTCGCTCAGCGTGAGCCGAACGCTGCAGTTCGGTAAAATATCCTCCATGCATTTCATGGAGGTTGGTGTTCACGCCGCGTAATGCACAAAAGCACGCGTACGCACACACACACACACAACACACTCACACAACACAAACACACACCTGCCGCGTAAACGTGTCGGCTTTAGCACGTTCTCTTGACGTTTAGACAACTGCCGCCTTGTCTTCAATTCGTTTTTATTTTATTATACTGTGCGGTTTGTTTGTTTGTTTGTTTTTTGGGTTTAAAAACGTGCGTGCGATTTCCCTACACAACCCCCCTCTTCGTATCTGGCTTGTGTAACTGATTGACACGTGCTGTGCGTTCAGTGTGATTTAGGCGTTTTTGAAGTTTAGGAATTTTGTTTGACGTGCGCAAATATTTACTTCGCAGTGTCCAAAATCTACAACAGTGAGATTTGACAAAACTACCGTTTGTTGTTAAATTTGTAAAAAAAAAAAAAAAGTGTACCGTGTATATCGCACTAAGTGTTATCTATCGTCCATCTTTTCAATCCATGGATATGAAGACGAATCTACGTTGGAAACGTGTGTGATTTTACAACCGCTGGATTTGTGGAAATAACCGCCTGAAATTCAGGTAAATGACGTTGTTTGTTATTTGTTGTTGTTTTTGTTGTTGTGTTATGAAGTTTATATGTTGTGGTAGATTTGCCGCAAAATGAGTTGGTCAGAGATGAAATAGGTCTTTTTGTTTTCGACCCGGACCCGAAAATTGTTTCATCCGAACGACCCGACCGTGTTTGCAGAATTTGCTTGTTACGTAAGTAAAATTTGAGCAGCGTCGTTACATAATTCGTTCACAAAGCAACCATAATAAAACTGGCGTCATTGATGGCGTACGATTTTTTTGCGTGTTTGACCGCCAACTCCTCTGTGCCAAGGAAGGGATGCGAGATTAGGAAAGGATAGGAAAGGATAATTTCGCTTCTAATAATCCTATTTTTACGCTTTTCTCTTGATTTTCTGATCCTTAAATTCGCGAAAGCTGCTCTGGAAACTGCTCCGAGTTTTCCCTGTTCAGGGAAAACTTTGTTCCAGATATAAAACACACCCAAAATACGACAACTTGTTTTGCACGATACACTAAATGCAGGGATGCTGCCGGTGTGGAAAAAAGTGAAAAATGTGAAAATTGGCCAGCGGTGAAAAATATGTGAAAAATGTGAAAAAATGTGAAAAATACGAGTGACGGTGTGAAAAAAAAGGGCAAAACGCACAAACGAAGTACAAACAATTAAATAATCCGCTCTTTTTTTTTGGGCCCGAATTACGTATAGGCATCTCTGTGATTAGAACACGAAAACAAAAATTGGTTTACGGGTGGCGTTGCTTTGAATAAGCTTTCGCTCCCTTGAGTGAAATTGGAGAGAAATTATTATCATTACTGGAAAAGAAAATTTTTATTAAAGAAATATGAAATTGGTGTGATAATTATGAAAACGAAGAAATCGTGGTACAAATATGAAAAGTAAGCATGTGAAAAATGTGGGAAAAAAATTAAAAGCGGGTATGTGAAAAATGTGGAAAAAAATTAAAAGCGGGTATGTGAAAATGTGGAAAAAATTAAAAGCGGGTATATGAAAAATGTGGAAAAAAATTAAAAGCGGGTATGTGAAAAATGTCGAAAAAAATTAAAAGCTGGTATGTGAAAAATATGATAAAAATGAAAAGTGGAAATGTGAAAAAAGCTGGAAATCCCGGCAGCACCCCTGTAAATAATTAAACCGAAAATTAGCCAACACGTACAAAGAACTGTTAATTTGTTTTCAGTTTTCTGTACTGTAAAATTACGGTCTAGCTCGTTTATCGAGTCGCCTGTGGGAAAATGTGTGTTGTTAAACGCTGCCATCGGGGCTTTTCTAGTATAGAGGTTACAGAAAACTGTGATTGCAAAACAAAACCTGTCTACGACCGTAAAAGAGGGAACCCTGCTGAACCTGGAAAACTCAAGGAATTTAAACTACATTTCAAAACTCGGGGAAAATTCAGGGAATTCTCCGATTTTTCACAAAAAACCTGGAAAACTCCGGGAAAACACGAAGCCACACTTTTAGGCCGACAGTCCTAAGTGCATAATAAACTTATTTTGTTAAGACGTTGATGTGAAATATAATTTTTCCTTATACTTCTGTGTTGACACCTAAAAATCATTAAATCGGGCAACTCATTTACACTACGTGAGCCGTAAAAAAACAAGTGAAACTGGTAAATGTACAGAAAAATTTCTCACGTTTCGGTAAATAACCTGAAAATTGACCTCAACTACTCTGGAAAACTAAGGAAAAATATTTCAATATTTTTGTGAGAACCCTGTAAAATCTGACTGGTAATTGAATAGTAAAATAACTGGTAATTTTAACAGTGTACTTCTTATCAGCAAAATGATATATCGACTTCAACTGGTTGGACGCAAGAAAAAAGTTGATATGTAGGTTTGAAAAAGGTTGTTAAAATATCCGCATTTCTGAAGCACAAAGATGCTCGGATTGAGCGAGCAAATCAAGCGATTTCCGCGTGTAGTAAATCCTTTCAATGAAAATCAAAACTCTTTTTATTGTGTTAGAACTCTTCAGACGGGATAATGAATATGATGACGACTTGTGAGTAACCAAAGCATTTAGCTTGCGTTTCTATGATGCTTTGGTGATCGGCAATTTGATAAATGATGTTTTAGGGATCAAATTAAGTATGAAGCACGGATGTACGCCAGTAGAGTGAACGAAGCGAACGATACAGCTATAGTATCTTCTTTAAAAAGTAGTATGCTTTGTAATCGTTTTCAGTATTTGCAATAAAACCACGGTCTGTATTAATTTTTTTTATTGGTGAATGTTGTCAGTCCACGTCAGTCCACTCGATTAACGGTCAGCTCCCGTCCGCGTAACATTGACTCCTTCCACACCGTACGTGTGCGTGCATGCATCGACTCGCCTTTGTATTCTCGCAGCTTGAAGCTAGAAACATATGAATTCCAATATGGCGGCGGTGTTAGCTCCGCCGACTCGTAATGAAAACAGTCAATAATGTGAGTTTAGAAGCGACTGGTAAAAATTATGTCGTCAGGGGGAATTCTTTATTTTATTGTCAGGAATTATAAAACTGCAAGCATTTACTGAAACGATGACGGATTTAGCTAATCCAGGTATATATAGCGAGCGCTGTTACACCTTTGCCATCGCGATTAAATTCTAGCTGCGATAACGCAAAGGGGAGTCGTGTAAACGCGCCCTAAGTCGAGCAACGAAAAGCGAGTTCCTTGGGAGTGAAGCGAGTTGTTAGCCGAGTGATCAGATGCTTGGCCTACGAAACAAGAGGAAGCGAGATCGAATTGCGATTGCGTCAACGACCTATGTGTTTAGTATATAAATACGCCTCCTCTTTCGTAGACCAAGCATCAAATAACTGCTGGAGGCTTTGGATCGGACCACAGGGAAATTCCGGCAGAATTTAAATTTTTACGTTTTAAATATATGATTCGTAAAAAAAAATTACGATTCGCAATCATCAATGCTCTGCAATCATATAACCCCTTTTTTACGGCACGCTTGATGTTTTCGTTTGTAATCCGTGTACCTTTTTTTACGACTATGGCGTCGCGCTACAAAGGTTTATGCATGCAGTTGATTGTTGCTGGCCACTTTGAAACAATCCAGCTCAGCTCTGAAAGCCTGCATCTACGCAATAAATACGTCTTTCTATCGTTTTTAGTTGCCAATTTCGAATATATATATATAAAATACACCTACGGGCGTCGGTCAAGAGCTGAAGGGGTTAACAGTTAAACAGGTCGTTTTCCATTTTTTCATCAGATCTAATCGTAAATTCCTGGTGAAGTAAACTTGAGCCGAATTTCGCGGTGGTCCGAGCCAACGGAATGTTGCTAAGGAAGTTGCTAAGGAAAAGTTGCTAAGGAAAGACTCCATAATGCGGTTACTATTTGGGTAATGTATTTTTTAATTCATTGCCTACCGAACTTAAGCTTGTTACTGGCCTGAAATAGTTCAAGAAACATTTGTTTAAGTGGTGATTAGATCAAAACCGGATTAGCGTTATGAGTTAACACTTGACAACTTTTCTTATTTCGTTACACTGTTTTCCAGTCCTCGTATATTTTTTCCACTGTTTTTTTCTTATTAATTTGTTCTTAATCATGCTTTGTTTGATTTTTTTTTTTGAGCGACCCTTACTCACACGCGGTATATCTGCTCTTATGGTGTGAGGTTCGTCTTTTGCCAATTATTTCCTAGCTTGCAAACTGCACTGAAATAAACTCAACTCAACTCAATTTAAAAAAGCTGTGCAACAGATGGTTAGGGAAACTCTTTTTGGTGTACACTATAGGCGCAAGTCAAGTCTGAAAATGTAATTTAAAATGTATTTTAAAATGTAATTTACGTTGTAATGGGGAAAAATATTGCCTGTTAAGTGCACGTTAAGTTTGGCAGTTAACAACGTTTCAACTCCAATATTGCAGTCTTTTTCAACTGTTGTGTGTAGTAACTTGAAAACGGTACCGAGTTGAAACGTTGTCAACTGCCAAATTTGATGTGCACTCGATGGCTAATATGTTCCACAATTGCTACTTAAAGTGCTTTGTAAATTAAATTTAACGCAGTGTAAACTACGTTTGACCAAATACATGATATACAGCTCGCAGGGACGACGCGAGGGGGGGGGGGCGTTCGCCCCCTACATTTCTGGCCGCCCCCTGGTGCCCCCCTCCCACCATCAGATCAAAATTAAAACGTGTAAACGAAGAAAATTCCGGTTACTTAAAAAAAAACTATGTTAGTTTCTTTCACTGCAACAGGAAGGACTTAAGGTCACATCATTGAAGCCTAGTTGTTACTGTTGAGAGTTGTAAAATCACCTTTTTTCAGCTGTATTTAAAACTATCTAAAAAAAAATGGTGTAAAAAACAGTTAAGAACATTAGGTGTGAGAAGGAATTGCAAAATTGTTATTTTTACTTTTACTCTTTTTTTTGGGGGGGGACCACAAAAGTAGAATTTTTCAGATTCGCCCCCCTGGCTAAAATTGCTGCCCCACTGTCGCCTCCCCAGTAAAGTGATTCTAGCGTCATCCCTGACAGCTCGTTTTTTTTCACAGGGGTTTGTCATTCCGACGTTTCTCGCGCGCGCACGTCGCATCGATGCACTCTGTACATACAGTGAAAGGGGTGAAGACAGCCAGAAGCCATATCGTACAACTATCCATTTTTTTTTTATATAATCACTTTCATAATCACTGGAACTCGCGCTGATCGTCTTTATTGTTAACATTTCTCACGTTCTAAGTCAATATTTGTACCACTAGGTTGTCCAGATCGATCTGACTGTGATGGTTTTCAGTTTTTGCTATCCCAGTCAACTTCCGGTAATGGCCGGGTTTTTTTTTTTACCTCGATGCTAAAACGCTTCTCAGGTCGCTCTGGGCAACGTACGAGTACAAATAATGACTTCGGAACGTGAGACAAGTTATGAATAAAGACGTGCATCCCTAGTTCCATTGATGATAATCGCGCGTGAGCGTAAAAATTTAATAACGCACAGTGTTGTTCTACGATAAAGCCCTCTCCAGACAGGCGAAAATTTTGTGCGAAGCCGAGCGTGCCTAATAAGGTCAATATTGCCGCAATCGTGTGGTTGGTGTAGCGTTTAAGGACTGATTTTGACGTTTTTGGTACACCATCCAGCGTCGCCATGCAGCCAGTCTGGTTAGGGCTTAAGGCTTCTGGCTGGTGTATCCATTCGACGCGTGCGCGTGGAGGTTCGACGGGACGACCAGCCCCCTCTGGTCTTTTTAACGTCCCCCCCCCCCGTAATATTTGCAGATAAAAATTCCATCTCAGCTTCAGGTCGATGTTATGAATTCAATTTCACCTCGATGTTGATTATCCTTGCTCTTCAACTA
Source organism: Lithobius niger (assembly GCA_023313725.1). Lineage (NCBI taxonomy): Eukaryota > Metazoa > Arthropoda > Chilopoda > Lithobiomorpha > Lithobiidae > Lithobius > Lithobius niger. The sequence goes on along the minus strand of JAHWFP010091685.1, from coordinate 22,794 downwards.
ATTTTCCGGCTCAGCGATCATTGCACCTTAAAAAAATGTTCCTGTCACCCGACCGACACTTCTTCCCTACATCCCCTCCCACACCAACAGCCCATTTTGTCATTATTAAGGTTTGACCTCAACCTCCCATGTTAACCGAAAATTTGACACTTAATATCTCCGCTGTCTTTGAATGTTTTTTGATTAAATTTAATATGTAAGTTTTACGACTTGATCAACAATCATACCAAATTTCATTAAAATCCGCCGAAGCAAATCGGATATCTGGACCTGATGAGCTGAAACTATGAAATTGGTTTTTGGCTTGTTATTGTTGTTCTTGGCACGGCACGTTTCTGCTACGCTCTTAACAGGCCTAAGGGCACGTTTATGCAACCACTCGCTTTTGCATTCTCGCAGCTAGAAGCTAGAAATCACCTCAAATTCCAACATGGCGGCTGTTTTATGTCTGCCGCCTCGCAACGAAAACAGCAAATAACGTGAGTTCAGAAGCGTTTGGGAAATTTATTTCGTCATGAGGAATTCTTTATATTATTGGCACGGATTATAAAACTGCAAGTATTTACTCAAACGATGTCAGATTTAGCTAATCCATTTAGCGTTGTTACCATGGCAATGTCACCTTTGCCATCGCGATTGAGTTCTAGCTGCGAGAATGCAAAGGCGAGTCGTTGCATAAACGCGCCCTAAGTATTTGTCCTGTAAAGCTGGTTCCTAGCTCATTTACGGGTACTGCTCTGTGTGCTCATTCCATAAGGCCTTTTCTAATTGGTCGAATGGTTCAGGGGTTAGGGAGCTCTAAACGACCAGATTGATTGGTTCACAGTGTTTTAAACATTGTTATTATGCAACAATGCCAATCAGCAATCGCTATAGCTCCAAGACGTAGACTCAAAACTAACAGGATTTGTTTCCAGAAAACCGTAATTTATAAAGATACAAAAGATTAAAACGAGCTACGCTAAACTGAATGGTAACACGAATTAGAAAACAAAAACGAACTCGTGAAATGCTAAAGTTAAGGTTTAACTGATCCAAAAACAAAACAACGAAGGAACACAAATACACTTTCCTGTAAGGTTAGGTACTGCAGTGTTGCTTTACTGTTTCGTCCACGTGAAACCTTACTGCTGTATCCAACCATTACTCACGTAAATACAATTAAGGCCAGAGCCTAAATTTCAAAACTATCACGCCCAAACAAATTAAGAATAATGTAAGGTTACACACTTGACTACTTTCTTGGCTAAATACTTCAGTGTTCAGTCACGTCGTCTACTTTCCGTTCATCACCCTACGGATGATACATATATAAATTTTCCAGCTTTTCAAGAACGTCTCCTGGCATGGAATTTCATTATTACTCTCCGGGACATTTCAAGGTTTTCAAGGACGCCTGAATCCTGAAATACCTGTTGAGCTGTGATAAGACGATTAGTTTTTTTTAACATTTTCCAGCGATGTCGTTTAGCCAAGAAGAATGCACCAATCATTAGCTGAAATATCGTGTGCAAAAGTTAAAATGGTAAAACATTTGGATACAGCAGAAGGTTTCACGTGGACTAAACAGTACAGCAATACTGCAGTACATGAAACTTTTTAGGAAAGTGTATTTGTGTTCCTTTGCTGTTCTGATTTCGTAACAGTTAAACCTTTCCTTAAGCATCAAACGAGTTCGGTGTTGTTTTCTCATATCATTGTTGGTTAAGGCTAATCCTCTTACTGGCATTCACAGAATTTCGGTGTTAGTCCTCTAGTTGATGCACGAATTAAGTTTTAATCAAAAGACACATAAACCTAAAAAAAAGTGACGTTTACTGATGTTTACTGATTGCTTGATAATGACCCCAATTTAAGAATCGAAACGTCACTATTCGAAAATGTTTGTGCATTTTTTGTCCTTATTAGACTACAACGAATACAGAATCAAATATTTATAGTATTTATTTGGAAAAGAAGGTAAGAAACATGAAGCCAATTGGGCTCGAAAAGTGATTAAAAACACAGATGCAGACCTATTTACGTTGCCTTTTGGACTTAAATATCAGACTGCCTGAGCGGGAATTGAACCCTACCCCTTTGAGACCAAAGGCCGGAGTCCTACCGCTCAGCCATACTGGCACGGCCAGAAAAAAAGGTAAGACACAAGAAATCTGCAACGGTTATCGGATTCTGAAAATAAGTAAATTAAGCGAATATTTTATTATAATAAATGTTTTATTAATGCATGAAAAAATTGCAGTAAACAAAAATAAAATAAATGGAAACCCATATGAAAACGCAAAGATTTGAAATTACAAGATGGAACAGAACAACGTGGACAGAAAGGAAAAGTTACAATGTACCACACATTTTTATAAAATTCCAAAAAGTACTATCAGGATACGTAAATATAAAAGAAGACTTGTCAAACAATGAAAGTAATTAAAAATACGTGAGTTGTTTAATTGGCTATTGTAGTCAGTACTTCAATGTTAATTTGTATAAATTCACCTAATCCCATTATACAATTAAAGTAATTATTGTTATAATGGTTGATATGTCAAGTTTTATTGCATTGTAGACTCTTACAGATATTTTTTTTATTGCAGTTCGAGTCGTTGACTCGTTATGCAATCAATGCAATAAATTATACGTTGTACGTCAATTATTCTCTACTATGGCAACAAGGACACTGCTACTCTGAAGACCTGTCAGTACACGTCTCTGTGTGCCGGCTGAGGCAATACATGGCATATGTGCTCTGTATAGCAGTACACAGTTTGTGTAGTAGCAGCATACACATTCTTTGAACAAATTTGTGTTGGCTCAGCTGATGCACCGTACGGGAATTGTAACTAAATAAATAAATAAATAAATAAATAAAACTTTATTGACTTATAATGCCAAATGGTTTGTGGTAGGGCAAACAGGTCCACTCACCCCAGTCCAACAAGTTTAAATGGTTCAAGAAGGCAGAGAACTAACACATGACTAAAAATATTTACAAATACAAAAAATTAATGCGTCGTTTAACCAAACACTTAAAAAGTCATAAAAAAAAAAGAAGATACCAAATGTTCTATAATAGTTTTAATTAATTCGAAAACAAAAGAAAGCAGTATAATAATGATGCAAATACATAAGTTAAAAATGAGCTGAGTTTCCGCGACGTGGAAAGTTAGAAAGTGCACAAGCCTTCAATTTCAGCTGTAAAACTTGCAATCAGCTTGCCAAACACAACCTCATCGGGTAAACCATTCCATGCATTTACAACACGATTAGAGAAGAAGTGATTCCGACAGTCTAATGTAGACTTATTAACCGCTGGTTTCCGTGGATGGCTCTCGTCCGACTATCCCTACAAAGTTAGAAAAATAAACACGAATCATAGCTCAATGCTTCAATCTACGAAGCTCGAGCGATTCTAACCCAAGAGTGGGCTATCTGACCTCGCACGGGAGATCATTCATGCCCCTTAAAGATTTTGTGAATCGTCTCTGCACCGATTCGATCAGGTCGATATCCTGTAGTTAGCGGGGGCACCAAACTGGGTTAGCATATTTTAAGCTGGGTCCTACGTAAACTTTAAAAGCCCACACCAATATCGCCGGATCACCGGATTTAAAAAAAAAAAATCTTCAGAGTTATGCAGAACATAAGAAACAGCCGAATAAAAAATATTAGGCAGTCCTATGTTGGGAAATATTGGGCAGTCCTATGTTTAAAAAAGAAAGCATGTGTAGGTTATTTACTCTCAACAGAAAAAGTTGGGACAAAATTTGATCATACCGACCGATCGTTCAATTTCAAGTGGCCTTATCATTCGCTTCGCTTGCTCCATAGGCGTCGATCCAAGTTTCATATTTCTCAGTTGCTCTCCCAGAACGTCACATAATAAACTTATATTACTGATAGTGAAGCCGTAAACAACCGTCACCACAATTCTTGCGATCATTGTATGGCTTCAAATTTCTGTAGCTCGTGTAATCAAAAGGACTGCATACGGTTATGTTTAAAAGGCATCCCACACTCTTTTCTCCCTCAAGCTTTACATGGGAGAAACGTTACATGTGGGCTTTTTATTGGTAGCCTTAACATGGTAAGCATTTTACTAATTTCAATGAAATTAGTTAGTTTTGTACGTCCAAACTATGTTGAGTTGAGCACTGTAATCAAGGGTTTTCTTGGAACCTTATACGTCACCTGAAGCAAACTGCTTTTGTAGATGAAACTGGTCAATTTTGAACATTACTATAGTAGACTTTGAAGGAATAGAAGTCGAGTAAAAGGTTGGAGGGGTGGGGGGATTGAGTCACAAGATGCGCTGATTGAATGAGCGAAACGAAGCTGATTTGAAGAACTTAATTTGGTCGAACGTGGACATACCCATAAACAACCAAACCTAACCAGTGTAGCAATCCCGGGGATGCGAACTGGGAGCCCTCCTGCCAACGCACGGCTCCGAGATATTGTCCAGAATAGATCCCACAGTTACCGAAGGATCCTGGTAGTCTCTCACGCTACCCTGGTTGCCATATGGACTTTGCGAGGTTCCCCGTTCCTGTAAACGACCAGTTCAGCTACCCAGGGAACTACACGCTGCCACTGCTTAACTGCCACGTCCACAACTCTGTGTTAATACGGAGACGTATGTTTATTATAACTAGCAGTCGTCCCCGGCTTCACCCGGGGATCTTGTTTCGGGGGGGGGGGCGGCGGGAGGAGTTCGTCCAGTGCTTGGTTTGGCTGGTAATTTTCCTTCTTTTCGATTTGTGGTTTTGTTTCGGCCCGCCCGTCCATGATGAGAGAGATACCGCTAATTTTCCGTGTTGCGCTGGTTTCGTTTTCGTCCTAGAGAATAGCGGCATCTAGTGGCGTTTTTTTTTTGTGTGAATTTATTTACATAAAAAAAGAGCTTCAAAGCTTTGCTCTCATGCTAACGCTCAGTCTTTATCTTGGGACACGTTCCCTTATAGTATAGGATAGGCCTTTTTTAACTACTGCAAAAACAAACAAAAAACAATTAAAAAAATCCGCTGCATGTATCGTTTTGTACAGTACAGTATAATAAAAAGAAGAAAAAAATTGAGATTTACCTATTTCAGTACCATTTCTCGCCACTATACCATGCGCCACGGCTCTCTGCCGTCACGCGCGTATCACGTGACTACGCTCGTCCACTCAGAAGGCCAAACAGCCGCTGTTCTCGTTCTCAATAGCTAACTCATGATGACGTCATGGAAGATTTGCGTGTCACGTGGTGTATTGATGCCGTTGTGAGCAAAGGTGTTAGCCTTACTGCAATTTAAATAACTCGTACGTTTTAGAAATGTTATGTTTTTGCCTTTTTCACAAGATGTTTGTATTTTTAGGGGAAAAGTTACCCATACGCGTGCAATTTAAATCAGTTAAACACTTTGTCAACAGCGACATGTAGTGTCAAGAAGCGGTTCGAAAATCGGTAAATATCAAAATCTGTCTGTTTATTGTATAAAATGTTGCATGCTACAGATCTGCATTGTAATTTTTGTATTTAAGAGTTAAAACTAGCTATTGTTGTAATAAACAAGCGAAAATCACCTTAATTATTCAGTTTAATACTAGCTGTAGTTCTAGCTGGCTGCCGTTCGCGAGAGCGAGATACTTTATTGGGCAGCATAAAACGAACCGACCGCACCCCCAACCCCCCTAAAACCGCCCCTACCGTCCGCATCCTCCCCCACCTGGTGGGGTGGGCTGACCAGCCCCCCCCCCCCCCCTCCATTCCTGCTTTCCCTCCATTGGACCCTTGGTGTTTCGTCTTCTCAGGAAAGTTCAATGGATGGTGCTACTCTTATTCTCTGTGCGGCTGAATTGCCTGTTTCTCCGTTTTGATACCAAGCGCGACAAGCCCGCAACAACGATCTTGCGGGCAGTGATTGTAACTCAACCGACTTGGAAACTATTCCAACTCGGCTCTATCAGCCAGCATGATTGAAGCGCTATTTCGTTTGTTACTGATTGTTACCGAGCACATCCGTTCACATTGTCGGCAGCTCGCCCTTTTTCTTTGCTACCGTGCCGAGAGTGAACCCGCTCGCCCTCTTTCATTGCTACCGCCTCCTCATTGTTTAGTTAATTTGAGCCCATTTCGTTGGCTGTCGTGATGATGAATTTGCTGTGTGCGTAACATCCAAACTGCCAACTTCAGTTCCCAAAAAGTAAACAGGAAAACGAGCCAATCAGCGAAAATCATACACTAGAAATAACGTAGTACAGTAAGCCACCTTTATGCACCTACGTTTCGTCGGAGTGGCATTACTCGGATTCGAACTGGCAACCCAATTCGTCTTCACATCAATGACATAGCGCCTTTATCACTGCATCCACTCCTCCACTGGCCATGGCGATAAAGACGAATCTGGGGACGAATTGGGTAGCCAGCTCGAATCCGGTTCATGCCATTCCGACGAACGTAAGTGCATAAAGGTAATTTCCCGTACTATACGTTATTTCTAGTGCATGATTTTCGCTATTTGGTTTGTTTTGCTATTTCCTTTATATAATTTACAACGATTTGTGTTTATTTATTTAATCTTTCATCCTAACCTAAGCGTATTATCTATATATATAATTACGTAAAATCCGCAAGGCAGCTAGCAGCAGCCAGCAGCAGCAGCAAGCAGGACATACGAAGCAGTCATCTGCGTCTGCAGCGCCCAGAACGCAACGTCCAGCAGCGCGAACATACGATGCCATCTACCGAACGAACGGCAACTTAATGAGGGGGGGGGGGGGGGGGGGGGGGAGAGAAAGGGGAATGAGACGACGCGGGATGAGCGAGCGACTCCGCTAGTCTATATATATATATAGATTTATGATTCGACTGTAATGGAGTAAACGGAATACCCGACGCAAATATTGAGAAGTCGGTGCTGCATTAAATATCATGCGTGCGGAACACGTTTAAACACGCATCACCTACCACGCATTACTGTAGTTGGAAGCCAGCTTATAGACTGCATAGTGCCGTCATATTTAAAGGTGCTTTCTGCTATCAGCTTGACCTATCCTACGGAAACACTTCAAACACTATTTGGCCCAAAAATAAACTTATGAATGCCACTGCGTGAAGAAATGTGAAAAGTTTGACTGGGAACCTCGCTTCCCAATTTATATTTCTTTGGCTGTTTAACCACCTTTATTTGTCATTTCGTCCCACCTCCCGTTTTTCCGACTGTGGTCCATTTTTCCGACTCAAACTTCTGGTTTTGGGGTGAGGGGGGTGGGGAAAATCACATACTCCCGCGCAGCCCATTATTTTCGGTTTTGGCTTACAGGGAGTTTACGAGGCATGATTTTTTTTTTTTTTTTTCAAACATGCCATTGGACCACGACTGGATGAAGAACTACTGCAGAATCTCACCTCCACCTAAGAACAATTGGGGAGGTGTTTGATATTTCTTTGTGGTCGAACGACATGTTATTGTTAATCAGTATGGTGAGAATAACGCTGGTTTTTTTTTTCCAATTTCTGCAAAACATACACAGTTGTCGCAGTGAATTTTCAATTTTCAATTTTCAATTTTGGTTCGTGCTGGCTTCTGACAGCGCAAACCCAGCCAGAAGTTTACATACAAGGGGGTACATGGTTTATGTTCGCCCAACCCTGGAGTATGCAAACCAGGTGTGGTCTCAGGGTCTATTGAAGGACATTGACAGGATCGAGTCTGTAGAAAACTGATTTACCAAGTCATTCTCAAGTTTGAGAAATACAATGCCAACGGTTGAAACGTTTAAACCTGGACTACCTGGAATTTCGACGTTTGATATCTGACCTTGTACTCGGTTACAAAATTTGGCACCACCTGAGCTGTCAATACTGGAGCTAAGCTCTGTCACAAATATGGGGGGGGGGGGAGGTCACAGCATAAAATTAGTTATCCGAAAACACAAGATAAATTGTTGGCACCACTTCTCTAGCATTCGGGTGGTTCCTGCAAGGAACTCATTGCCTGACGCCATTGTCTCCGCCCCTTCTGTTGGCCTCTTCAGGAGACTTTTAGAAGAAGCAAAATTCGGTACTCGACCAAAACATTGTATACAGGGTGAGCCAACTAAAGTGTTACTAGCCAATTTCCTGTGAATGGCTAATGAGAGAATAATTATAATAGAAATGCAATGATGGGTGTGATGGGGGACGTTTACACAAGAAAAAAGAATGACCTTGAATTAATATTTCAAGGTCATCTCCGTGCTATCTTCCAAACGAGATACGATACGGCAAAAAGGTAAATTAGAAATTGGACGCAAGGAGACAATATGACAAAAAAATAAATAAACAGATTCAAAATCGGATAATAAATAAAATAGTTACGATGATGTTTAAAAGCTAACTCTGAACATGCTAGTTGCACTGTAGTGAAGCCAACTGCCGAGAAGTTGACTTCACTGCAGTACAGCCAGAATGTTCAGAGTTAGCTTTTAAACAGTTAGCTTTTAAACAACATCGGAACTATTTTATTTATTATTCGATTTTTTTTTGGTCATATTGTCTCCTTGCGTCCAACTTTCTAATTTACTTTTTTGTCGTATCGTATTTTGTTTGGAAGATAGCACGGGGATGACCTTGAAATATTAATCCAAGGTCATTCTTTTTTCGCTTGTAAAGGTCCCCCATTACACCCATCATTGCATTTCTATCATTATTACTCTCTCATTAGCCATTGCTCAGGATATCGGCTCGTAACACTTTAGTTGGATCACCCTGTATTTTAACTCGGCTGGTTTGCGGTCAACAGACCCTTACCTGACCGATTTTGCATTATTGGCACAACAAATGTTTTATTATTATTATTAACTCTGTAGATATTCGAACTTCCTGCTTCCTATCCTCTTGAAGCGGGAAGTTCGAATTCTACAACAGTTAACAGACAATTCAACGTCAAAAGTGAACTTCTAGCAGCACAAACCCAACGTGATGAAGACAAACGGGTAACTGACCAAGAACGTCAAGTGAACCAAACAGTTCGTCGAAAATACGGTGTAAAAACGTAGCGTTATTCACATCACAATGTTGTTGTATTTGTACTTATTTTAGTCTTGCAGTATTTGTGATACCCTTCAAGTTCAACCTAGTAGATGTAGCATTTGTTTTTTAAAAAATGAGTGAAGATAATGGGTCGACTCCACAAATTTGCAACAACTTTAGCACATTTATTCAAATGTTGCCTAAGAGGCAAATTTATGGGAGTCGACCCATAATAATCTTCACTCATTTTTTAGATAACGAAGCATCCTACTCTTCACCCCTTGTTGGCTTTAAAAGGTCATGGTATTCTTGCATTACGGTCTCAGTACACGCCACGAGTCTGTTTTCGTGCTTATATTCTTGAAATCTTGATATCCATTGGTGAAGTGTGTCCAATCGAGGCAGTTACGGATTTTTACAAGTTCAGTCTTTGGTGCTGACAGTCTTATTTACACATTTCTCGTTTTGTGGCGATGAAAAATGTAAATTGTGGTAACCGCAGAGTTCAGTTTCAGTGTTGCACAACAGATATCATTAAATTTGCATTTGAAATTACAATTCTGCACACCTCGTTTCAAACCAAATTGATGCTTCTGATTACATTTTAACTAAATGGTTTCACGGTACTTTTCCCCTTGTACTGACTGGCCTACGGCTGATGCTTATCGATATAAAATTTGGCATTTACGAGTCATTAATACTTTGCTAATAATGTTTCATGTGCTTTTCTCTATTAATTAATGGATCAATCCTGATTTGCTTTAATTCCGTAACGTGGGAGTTGGAGAGACTGGTCATCGTTGCGGCAACTCGAGAGGATTGAAGTTGCGGTCACACTGTAAACCATACTCAAGTGAGTGATGATCATAAATCCAAATCTTTCAAGCTGAATCTTCCTATTAGATGAACAATAATTTCTCAACTGGAATGTTAAGGATTACCCTTCGTTGGCATAGGGGTCTGTCAGAGGCGGATTTAGCGCGGTGCTGCCCCCTCCCTCCCCCATTTCATGCCTAAAAGTACACATATTTTTTACGAGGTGTGAAATTTTTGTGATACCGTAAGATACATATTAGCACTCTAGCAAAGCTACGGCCCATTCCCCTAAAAAAGGCTTTACGGTCAGAAATCTTGAAATTATCTAAGTTCAGCAGGCGTGCAAGATTTGCGTAGAGTTTATCGAATTTCCATAAGAGTAGATCGCAGCACTCGTCACATTATAGTGGATTATCTCCAGGATGAGCCCGTTTTAGAGACAAAACAAGATGGCGGCACCCAGCTGGATTGCCGGTCTCCGAACAACGATTGCAATTTGCAAAGAGTTTGAGGGTCATTTCTCACAAACACTATCCTGGTACATTCAAGACTCGAACCCCACAGCAGAATTAGGTTCAAACGAGTAAAAACACCCCAAAAACCTGCAAAGTTAGAGAGTCCGACGCCCTCAGACGCCCCGCTTTGAACGGGGAGTGGGGTGAGGGGGCTATAACTAGGTTATTTCACGATTCCTGACCATAAAGCATTCAACATCGTAAGTTTTTTGCTAGAAATTGGCTAAAAACATCATATGTTCAAGTAATTCAATCAATCAAGTGAATCACCGATGTTTGGTAGCGCAACTCCCTCCCCTTTAAAGGTGCCTGTTCACCCCATTTCGATAGTGTTGCCCATATTCTATAAACACAGTATCCGCGTTCCAGATTCTCCGTCATCCAATAGGCTGATGTGGTCACGTGATCTCACTTTAGTTATGAAAATTCGCGGCGCTGCTGCGAAATGTTGTTCTTTTTTTTTTTAAATTTATCGCGATTTTATTTATATTGCTCGAAGATTTTACGGTGCATGTAGGAGTTGGAAAGGTGAAAAGGTGCCTGCAACAGAATTCTGGATCCGCTCCTGGTATCTGTCCGAAAATCGGCTACAGAACTGCGTACCGATACCGATACGCGTTTTATGACTTCCTAAAGTCGTATAATTGTTAAAATCATGAATTTATTGTACAAAAGTACGTGCGCACAAACCAAGGACGGGGTTCTTTGCCAAGACAAAGACATGGCTCTCAACCAATTTCAAGGCATTTTGCACAGTAAACTCTCAAAATTCCCTTTTAAATTCCAATATTTTGCCAAAACGCCATCGTTGGCACGCTCTAGGTAGCTAAACCGTAGTAAAACAATGACGAACATTATGTCCTTCCTCCTCCCCCCCCCCACCCTACGCCAATGGGCAAGGAGGAACGCAGCAACTAACAGCAAAACAGGAATTGCTCGGCTGCCCCTACTGGAAAAAATTGCTTGCCCAGCACGGCACCTCTCTCTTTCTGTGCGCATTCCGATCTGAGAGGAGAATTTTTCACAGGAGAAATGGATTTGGCTGACAAATGAATTCTATTCATTTATGTCAATTTGATACCTAAATTAATAGTACCGTTTATGCATTAACCTTATTCCAAAAGGTAAAAAAAATTCCAATTTTCAAAGTTTTTCAAGCCTTGAATTTTCGGTTTTTAAATTTAAGGCTTTTCAAGGAATTTGAGTCCGTGTACGAATCATGCAAAGAGTTCAACCATCTAATTGTTCATGAAGCAAGCAGTCTGCATTAAAGACTGGCCTTGTAAGGATGCACAATACACTGGCGTGAGAAAGAAAGAAAAGACTACTGCCCCGACTGGGACTCGAACCCAGGACATCCCGGCTAGTAAACGAGATGTCCTGAGTTCGAGTCCCAGTCGGGGCAGTAGTCTTTTCTTTCTTTCTCAGACTAGTGTATTGTGTATCCTCACAAGGCCAGTCTTTAATGCAGACTGCTTGCTTCATTTACCTTTACCTTGTGATTTCTTTGTTTATTTAATTGTTCGTATCCGAATTTTCAGTAGATATACTTTGGATTTTGTGCATGGTCTTCTGCTTTCTTCAAGCACAAAAAAAAAATGTTGAGCACCTAAACATTTTCCTACATGCTGTCCAACCTGTAGGACAAAGTGTCCTACCAATTTGGACAACATGTACGAAAAAGTTTTGGTGCTCGACGTTTTTGTGCCCCAAAAAGGTAGAAGAAGACTGCATAAAATGCAATGTGTACCTAGCGAAATTTGCAACTAAACAATCAGTTAGTTGAACGGCTTGGTTTATGCGTAAATATTTTTGTGCAATTGAAGTGAAACCAAAGTTGTTGTGGGCCTGTCAGCCTTTAAAATCTTGATGGCGTTTAAACCAGAGGCGAGAAAGACATGGGGTTTGCAGCATTTTTGAAAGCGAATTTCGAGTAGCATATTCCTGCAGAGATTGTATTTGTAAACGTTTGTAGAAGAACAGTTTTTTTTTTTTAATAATGTAAGCTTACATCATTAGTTTGCACCATAACTGTTAAAATGCATTCAAAACAACGAAATTGAGTTTATAGCAAAGCCACCTTTAAACCAAGGCTAATGGTCAAGTAAAACATTTCTTTAAGTACTGGCCATAAATCTGGTATATTGTGGAGATCGGTTGTGGTTCGAACGGGTTAAAAGTGGTCTCGGTCAACCCCCCCCCCCCTCCCCATGGAATTTAAATCGTTCCTTTCTTTTCTTAATATTTAGCACTGTATCGGATCGGTTAAAGTGGTATTGGTCAATCCCCATGGAATTTCACTCGTTGTTTTATTTTCTTAATATTTAGCACTGTATCGGATCACATAAAAGTGGTATCGGTCGCCTTACCTGCTGCAGGACAACGAAGTCCCTACACGGACTATGAAATCTCACCTACATTGTGCGTATACAGCCTGCGAGACTGGAATTACTTGAACTCCGTCGCCTAAAGACGGCTCTGATTTTGACTTTTAAAATTATCCGTGACAAACTTCCTCTGGCACTCCCCTTGTTTGGCCACAATAATATGTTCTCGACAAGTGACCCCATTCACTTAAACTCAGAAGTCAACATGCACTCTTAAACTGTCGAGGAAATTTCTTCTCCCATCGTGTGGTTGAGTTTTCGAATTCTCTGCCCGATTCTGCTTTATCTGCCACCGTTGAAAAATTTCGTCCAGAAAACTAAACAACCAATATCATTCTGTCGAGGTACTTGAAACGTGTACCTTTTTGGTTTTAAGTTTGATCCTTAATTTTTGTTATTGCATTCTGCTCTTCCAACAGTTGACAATTAGCAACCTCAAAATTGCCATGCTTTATGAAATTTTGTAGTTGCCATGGAGTCGTACTATAGTGGTTCCGGTGTTGGCGTCTGGTCGATACACGTTTAGATTTTTGAAATTGTACGCTGTCTGCTAGGCTCTCTGTTGCTCCTGTAATGAATCCGTATTTATTTATTTATTCTATTATCTGAATATTGACGGCACATGAAATTTTTGTAATACTAGCTGCATGCTCACTTCCCATTCTTGGTTATTCACAATATAGGCTATACGTTGTTGTTCTTCGTTAAACATAGGCAATAACAGCTGCGGTCGAGAGAGAGAGTCCGTGTAAGTCAATAAAAGTCCGGAGATTATTCCATACGGTGTTGGCATTATAATTTTCCATTTGTAGTTTTACCGTAACGATACTGTTTATGAAGCCAGGGTGAATGAATATGAGGTAATTTTAACGTGTGGGCGTTAACAGCTGAGCTCGAGTCGTGGTTCTACTGGTATTAATTGGTTTAAAGGGCAACTGCCGTTAATTTTCAGGCAGTTTAAAAGTTGTGTGGTGTTATAGGCTGCCTTAAATCATCAAGTTCTGGAAAAATCCTTAACATGGAACATTCTGGAATGGTGGTCAGCTTTAAGCCTTTACAGCCTCACGCAAATGAAGGGCTAATGAACGGCAAAAAAAAAACTAAGTCCCAACATGAAAAACAACCGCATTAGTCAAAAATAAGGGAAAATTAAAATTAAAGTTCCTTTATGGAGAAATTGTTGTGGGAAAATGAAAAGCTTTTTTTTATTAACCAAACGTTCAATCATCTTCCAGGCAAATATAAAATATCCAGTCCTTTTCACCACTGAAAACTCATATAAAAGGGCATTTTGTTGAAAGTATATGAGAAATTGAATACTCGTGATGTTGTGATCCTATGAAGGAAGAATGGACGGATTTATATGTGTGTGTTTTTAATGTGATTATTTTTATTTGTACGTGTGTGTCCTATGTAAGAATGACTCTATAAAGACTTGAATGTTTTTTTTTCTTGTGGTGAGAACAAGCAATTCAATTTGCTTCGTGTTCTCTTTGTAAAAATTTGGAATTAAAAAAAAAACAGAACGTCAGCGCGATTGTTCTTTGTAGTGCGTGTGCATAAAAATTAGGAACGGGTGAATAAAAAAAAATGTTTAAAAAAACGTGCAACGCGAGCTATCCTTGGGTGCCTGGGGACCCTGAGCAAGGCGAGCGGCAACAGCCCAGTGGTCAGCGTTCTCGTCCGCAAACCAAGTGAAAACCGGTTCGAATCCCGCGACTGCAGACTGATCCATGAGAATTGAAAAAAAATTCGGCACGGGCAGTGAGGAGTAAGGGCGCGTTTACTCAGCGACTCGCCTTCGCATTCTCGCAGCTAGAACTCAATCGCGATGGCAAAGGCGACATTGCCATGGTAACAACGCTAAATGGATTAGCTAAATCCGACATCGTTTGAGTAAATACTTACAGTCTTATAATCCGTGCCAATAATGTAAAGAATTCTTCATGACGAAACAATTTTCCCAAACGCTTCGGAACTCACGTTATTTACGTTTTCGTTGCGACATAAAACCGCCGCCATGTTGGAATTTGAGGTGATTTCTAGCTTCTAGCTGCGAGAATGCAAGAGCGAGTGGTTGCGTAAACGTGCAATTCCTTAAAGCCAGAAATTTTGGTCGTTGCTTCTCTGGATACAAAATTTACAATAAAAAACTTGAGTGTTTACGTAAAAAAAACAAAAACAAAAAAAACATGTATCGTAAAATATCACACTGAGGTCACGACATTTCGTTCCCTCAACGTGAACGTCGTCAGACAATGCAAAAAAAAAAAAAAAAAAACAGCGAAAAGACACTAACGTACGTAAAATTCTTTTAAGTCGCCTGAGGTAAGATTGGTGTGATTTGAGGCATGACTATTTCCTGTTCTTGAATGTGAAGACGTTCGTGCTGAAAATTTGATAATAATAATAATAATAATAATAATAATAATAATAATAATAATAATAAATAAATGTTTAATCACTGCACAAAAATGACTTGGAGCACGAAGGGCTGAAAGTCCTAACTTAAAAGTACTACATAATCTACATAATAATTCTGGATCCCGGCTGAGCTGATAAGAAAAGAGCCGATAAGAAAAAAGGTAAAAGGCCGGACAAGCACTTTAATCGCTTCTCATTGTTTTCGTGCACGTGTAATGTTTTATTTATTCATTACCGGGGTCTACAAAGCCGTGACGCTACACACTCCTTCTAAAGCTTAACCCAAGCCTTAACCTAAACCGAATAACCGTAATAGAAACCACAAACTTTTTCACACTTGAAAACGCCTGATTGTCTCGCAAAAACCCAGGACTGTCCGGAATAGGTTCCTTGCACAGCCGGCCACACGAGAGATCCATAAAACCTCACTCAGGTCCACAAACTCATGCAGTTCTAGACGCCAGTAGTGCACCCACGGCCTGCACTCCAGCAGAAAGTGCCGCACATACTCCGCAGCGTCTCCACAGCCACACAACGGGGATGACCGCCAACCTAGCCGACACATATGCTCGTTAAGGAGCACGTGACCCGTTCGCAAGCGAGACAGGAGCCCCACATCCCTCCTGGAGAGACGACCAAGGACTGCCGGAACTGAGATAGTAGGATGCAGAGCGTAGAGCCGCCTCCCCTTCTCGTTACCATCCCACTCACGCTGCCACTCCGCAGTGGAGAGCGACCGACGGACCGTACGAAGGTCCTTATGGGCAAGGGTAAAATGTGCAGGACCCCCCTCTCTGCTCTTAGCCAGGGAGTCCGCCATCTCATTACCATGAATGCCACAATGACCAGGAACCCACCTGATTCTGACCATGCACCCCTCACGGTCTGCCCGAAAGAGCTTGGCACCAATTTCCAGAACCAGCGGGTGATACGCCTCCAGTGCCCGAAAAGAACGCTGTAGGAACAGAATTCCAGCCGCCGATTCCGTGAAAATCCAAGTCGGGGGACACGTAAATCCAAGCCCACATCCAGAGCGACAGAAAGCGCATCAAGCTCCCCACAAAGCTCGATGGAACATGCTCAAGACGCCACGAGTAGCAGAGTTTAAATTCTTGCAAACACCCCGATGCCACCGGACCAAGTATCCCGGCAGAAGGAAGCATCACAGAAGACACGGACCTCTTCCACAGCTGCCATAACAGACGGCTGCCGCTCCACATCGCAGACATCCACGAGTCCTGAGCACCAGGCCCAGGGACATTCGGGTCGTATTATAGGACAGGCAACCGAAAGTGCTTCAGGAACTCACCGCCAAGCATCCGTGGCACCTGGGCCCAGCGAGCCCAGGCGCTGCCGAGCTACGGTCCCTAACAATTACTGGTGCACGTGCTAAGGATTGAAAACTATCGTCCAAACCGTTGATTGTTGATGGGTAAAATGAAATTAGCAGCTGGAAACGATGCTATGACTTATTTAAGTCGGAGATGAAAGCTTTCAGAGCTGAGCTCCGGGCAAACGAGAAAACGGGTCCGGGCTGCGTTGTGCCCGGGAACGATGCTTGAGCATCCCAATTTTTAAAACGGTGCATCAGTGATTTGAGCCATGGGATGCGCTGATTGAGTGAGCGAAGCGAACGAAAATCAGCGTTTTGTCAGCCAGTGTGCGCAAAAATTGGATTGAAGAAACTTAATTCCGTGAAAGACTTTCTTAGCCAGTGTGCGCAAAGATGGGAGTGAAGAAACTTAATTCGGTGAAACATCCAGAATATTGGAAATGGTGCCTCTAACACCAGCCGTGCGTAGCACGGGCTTCCTCTAGTCATCCTATAAAAACCTAAAAAACTAAAAGCGAAGTCTGCATACAATATTCCGGTTTTTTTAAAAAGTGAATCAAGCTTTCCAAATTAAAAAAAAAAAGTCCTAAAACAGTTCACAGGAATTGCATAGACGGTATCCTCTGCTAGGGAATTCCATACTGGGATCACTCTCACGGCAAAAAAGTGACGTCGACAATCCAATTCAGTAACAGGAAAAGGGTCAAAGGGTTTTAGAGAGGAATGGTTAATTTAAAACAATGACCACGAGTCCAATGGGCAATAATAATAAAAAAAAAGGAAGACCCACAGTGAGAAAGCCATGAAAATCGACTTTTTCTGTTTTAAACGTTTTGACTTGCGATTGCGCTGGAGGTGGGCGTTCTGCTTTCCTTGTTGTTCTCCTTTATGTCGAAGAGGACTCGTTAAGAGTCCACTATTATACTTTGTTCCACATTATGTTTGCAGGAAACTGACTGTATGATCCCAAGTTTTATTCCACTACGAGTGCAAAAAACACGTAAATCTCCCACTAGTAGACTGTGACAATAAATGTGTAGAGTCTACAAATGCGATATCCTCGTGTTGTTGCACCCGCGGTGCAAGGAAAAGTGACGTCACACAGTCACTTTCCTGCAAACATAATGTGGAACAAAGTATAGTACATTTGTATTCCTTCCATACATTTTTTTTTTTTCAAATAAACGAATGTTACGGGGCAATATGGGCTGGCTCTTTCCTCCAATCGACTTTTTAACAAATTAGGAAAATTGTCCGGCATAATTTTGCTTGCAAGTTTTTTTTTTTTTTTTTTCGTGGTTTGGGACATTCTGCTCCCGTGGTTAGCAAATTACATCCATGTTGCAGACCAGGAACCCAATTTTGCTCTCAGAATAAAAATTCGAAATCCATTCCGAACACTGGCAAGCTTACGCGGAAGAAGCAAGGGTGCCTTCACATTGGGGTATTAGGACATGCCTTCCCCCCCTCCCCCCCCCCTCCCCCATTCTTTTTAGATGCTTTTTCCGCTAGATAAAATTATGAAGAAAACCGACTAAAAAGAAGGCAGAAACTATTAAGATAAGGCCTCTCGTGGATTGCAATACTGATTTCGGGGTTCCAAGTGTAAAGTTGCCATCTCTTGCTTGCTGACTTGACCGTAATTACCTAATGACTATAATTAGAGCTAATTATGGTGTTCGACTCGAACGATGAAAAGAAACATTGGCCAACTTTGGAATGCCGGGTTTTTGGTTATTGTTCCACGTGAGAGACACGTCCGTTCCTTTTACGGAAAGTGTTTCCATATTTTGTAGCGAGAACTGGCCCTTATATTGAAGATGGTTTGGCGCGAAGAGAGGTCTTTCCCAACAAGAACGCAACAAGGACAGGACTCTATGCACGAACTGTCTTGTTGGACAATTTCTCGATTCATGTGCGGATTGTTAAATGTTTATTTTTGTAAATTGCGTTATGTCTAAGGAAGAAGTAAAGAAGTTTGAATTTAACAAGTCTGCAGTGAACCCTTGAAATTACATTGGCGGCAGCGGTGTAGCCGTACTTTCACGTCGAGGAAGCAGCTGAAGTTCATGTCGATTTGTTCGAGTTTCAACGGTCAGGGTGCTGCCTTTGTGTCTACATTGGCAGTGGTGAAGCAAATTGCGTCTGCATCAAGTGTAAAGTAAATACATTGGTGACAGCGGTCGAGCCGGACTTACATGTCGAAGAAACCAGCAGTTTTGGCTTACATCCGGACTTTCACGTTAAAGGGACACAGCTGCATCGAAAGTCGGCGGTCAAGTCAACTTAGATGGTAGTGGTGAGCTTCTCCAACTCAGTGGGTTCACTTTCCACGGCAGAATTTCGACTTTGGTGGCAACCAGCGTGGGAGGAAGATTAAAGGGGCTTCCTGCTGTTCAAGAAAGACGAGTCAAGAGACGGAAAAGCTGAGCTGGCAGACAAGATTGCGACTGGACGAGGGACGGAGAACATTCCTATCAGCGAGAGTGGGCGGTAATGCTGCACTTCGTCGTGTGAGAAGGAAAATTTCGGCGAATTCCGGTAATGGAAGAAGCGAAATAGGGTTTGAAGTCATCGTCAGTGCAAGCCTGGGTTCGTCAGTTTGGATGTAGAAGTCGTCTTGGCAGCGTCTCCACAACGCGGCAACAGGTGAGCTGTGGCAAACTTTTTTTACACCTTGGTATTAGGGCGTTTGGGGAAAAAGTGTTGTTTAAAGCTTGCGGGAACTGTTGTGCGTGTTGGGGCTATTTTTTTTTTGATTGTTGGTTACTTAGGTAATTAAGTAATTTTACAATGGAGTTGCTTAGTGATAAAACTGTGGTTGATTTGAAAGCTGTGTGCGAGGAATTAGGGTTGCATGCGCCTAGGAAAAAAAGTGAAATTCTGGCTATGTTTAAAGGTGGGTTGGAGGGAGGAACTTTGTTGGCTGATGATCTCGCAGAAGCAGTTAAAACTGTAGAGGAGGCTAAAAGGGTAATAAATGAAGAAAAAGAATTGGAGAGGGAAAGGTTAAGTGTAAGAAAAGAAGAATTAAAAAGGGAGGAGGCTTCAAGAGAGAAGGAGGACGAATTAGCAAGGGAAAAATTAGCAAGGGAAAAAGAATTAAGAGAGAGGGAGGACGAAATTGAAAGAGAAAAATTTGCAAGGGAGGCAGAGCTAGTACGAGAGAGGTGGGAACGGGAAGATAGATTAACGAGGGAGAAACAGGAGCATGAGCTGCGTATTAGCGAAAATGCTAGGCAGCATAATGATGAAATGCAGGCAAGAGAGTTGTCCTTTAAGCAAGAACAATTAAAGGTAAAAACAGAGTCTGTACAACAAGAAAAACGTTATGACATGTCGAAGTTTTGCCAACCCTTCAGGGAGAAGGAAGACAACATATTAGTTTTCTTGTCTGGTTTTACTAGAATTTGTGATAGGATGGGCTTTAACAAAGAAGAGTGGCCTTTCAGATTGTTATCTTTGTTAACAGGGAAAGCGCGGGAAACGCTCATGCGTCTTTCTGATGATGACTTTGCAAAGTTTGATTTGTGTGTGAAAGCTCTTAAAGTAAGATTTAATGTTACAGAGCAGTGTTTACATAACCAGTTTAGGTCAGCAAAAAAAACTGATAAACAAACGTACTTAGATTTTGCTCACACTTTGACAACACTGGGTACTGAATGGGTTAAGGAACTTGATTGTGGGGATTCTTTCCAAAAATTGTTCCAGCAGGTATTAATAGAGGACTTTTTGAATAAGGTACCAAGTCCGATAAGAGTATGGCTTATTGATAAGGGTAAACAAGAGTCTGTTTTGAACTTAGCTTCGCTTGCAGACGATTACTGCGCTAATCGCCAAGAAGCAGTTCTAAGACAGGGGAGTGGTTCTGACAATGGAAATGGCGGACCACAGGGCAGAAATAATTACCGTGGAGGAGGTAACAATGGTAATGGTTATGGCAGGTATCGGAATGGTAATGGTTATCAAGGTAGTCAAGGTAACAGAAACAATGGAGGCAACCAAGGGAATGGTACTAGTAACTATGGGAACAGTAACAATGGTAATGGTAACAATAGCAATAGTGGTACTAGAAATGGTTCAGGTAATAATGGTACGAGCAATAGTACTATAGCTTCGGCCTACAATGCGCAAGCAAAGCCGCAAGCTAACGACATTACTCAGTCTGGTAGGAGAGCGCCTTTAAAGGCGGACGAGCCACGTAAGTGCTACATTTGTAGCTCGAGCTCGCATTTGAAAAGGGATTGTCCCAACAATGGTACCAAAGCCTCAGTGGGAAATGTATGTACTCAATTGCCTATTGTACATAGTGGAAAGGAGGTTAGCTCTTTTAAAGGTAAAAGTGGTACACACTCGGTGGAAAGCCAGTTATGTAAGAAATGCACGATTAATGGAAAACCTGGTAGTTATTTGCTGGATACAGGTGCATTTATGGATGTGGTTTCAAGTAAAATAGTAGAGCCTAGTTCGTTCACAGGGAAACGAGTTGTTTTATCGTCAGTTGTGAGTCAAAACGTGACAGACTTTCCTGTGGCAAAGGTAAAATTGGCAACAGAAGATGGCTACATTATGCTGGAATGCGGCGTGTCGCCATTTTTTAAGGACGAAGCGTACGACTTTCTGCTTAGCCAAAAGTCTTACGAAAAGCTACGGAAAATTGAAACAAAGGTAAACAAAACACGGACTGCGATAGCTAGGTCGAAAACGGGTATCAATGGAAAGAAAAGTAACGAAAGGCAGGCTGTAGATCAATTTATTGATAGTGATGTATTGGATGATCTTTTTAAAGTGGGAGATGAGGAAATGGAGGATAGTGTTCGAAATGTTGCAAGTGAAAATAATGTAATTGCTGAAAACAGTGAAATTGGTGTCAAGGTCGAGGATAATGGACTTGCACAAAATGTTACAGTTGTCCAGTCACAACACGTTTTAGTCAATAAACAAGCTAGTGTTGTGGCCGACTCTGTAAGGAGTACAGAAATTGGTAAAACGGTTGCAGGGAAAGAAAATGTAGGTTTGTTGACAGCAGGAATTCAGGACTTGTTAGCTGTTAAAGCTGAAGTTTTAAAGCAAGGGCAGGTGCTTGATCCTGGGTTGGAGGGATGTCGAGTGGCAACTGACATTGAAGGTACATCTTTTTTTTGGAAGGATGATGACTTAAGTAAGAAATGGTCGGCAGCAAATGGCACCAAAATGTGTGACCAGGTAGTGGTACCAAAAATGCTTACGGAGCAACTGGTAAGGATGGCACATGTTAATGCCTATTTTGGGCACATGGCCACGGAAACGAACATTGCCAGGTTGCAAGAAGTATTGCATGGGCCAAGAATGTGTGCACAATGTAAAAATTGGATAGAGTGGTGTGAAATCTGTAAGAAATATAGAAAAGGTGTGCGGAAGGGAGAGGACGAAATGGATTTAGTTCCGGTTGTGGCAGAGCCTTTCATTAAGGTGGAAGTGGATTTCGTAAAGCCTTTCAAAGTGACGTCGGACGGAAAGCATGTTTTAAAGGTTTGTGATAGGGCGACTAGGTATCCTGAAGCAGTGGCTGTGAGGGAGGCTAACTCGCACACGGTAAGAAATGAAAGCTTAGCGATTTCTTCAAGGGTTGGGTTCTCTGTGGAACTCCAATCGATTCTTGGAAAATTGTTTGTTTCTGAACGGGGGCTTGTTTCTTGAAAGAGTGTGAAATCGGCCTTGTAAATAGTAAGCCTTATCATTCGCAGTCTGTAGAAAGGGTGCACAGGACGAAGGTAGACTGTAGCAGGGCTTTGCATTTGGAGTATCCGGACAAAGGGAATGATGTTTTAGCACCAGCTAAGTTTACAGGTACGTCTACTTTTTGTGAGACGGCAAACTTCACACCAGCGGAGTTAGTTCACGGAAGTAAGGTGAGGTTAAAGAGGGAAATCGCAGATGGAAAGAAGGAAAGATGGAAAGATGGGTTTGCACAAGTTACTACTAGTAATGAGGTTGGAGTCAATGTCATGGTAGTGGAAGGACAGAATGGAGTGAAAGGTAAAGAGTTATACAGGCGATCTCAGGTGTGGGATTCAGGAGGGAAACCTGGGAATGTCACGAGCAGACAAGTAAATGAGGTAGCTATTGGTGGCCCTCTGTCTGCAAGGGTAAAGCAAAAGTGTAGGTGCCTAGTTGTAGTGAAAGTGGAAGCAAAATCTGCTTTACTGGTGATAAACACGAAGAAAAAAGTCAAGTCTAGGTTAGGATTGACTGGTGATGGCTTGCACATGTTAAATAACTATGCAAAGTTGGTATTGCCTTTAGCTGTCAGTGTGAACAAAGGGGCACCAGACAAAGTGGGAGGGG
>JAHWFP010091684.1:0-27463 GCA_023313725.1 Lithobius niger | reverse complement strand
GATACCCCACTTAGCGTCAAGCTTGGCAGCCAGCGTAGGTGCCACCAATCGGTCAATGCCATCAAATGTCGGCCCTGGATGTTCATTAAAGGATGTTTAAGAGTTGTATTTTCCGAGACATTATGTCCAACTTGATTAACACTCATCTTCACCAAGTTAAGATATTAGATCTTTAGAACTTGATCTCACAATATCTTGCGAATTTTCGACAGCTTTAGCAAGTTTGGTGGTATAACTGCTTCACATCTGTCTTCCTCGGGCACCAAGTTTCAGTCCGTTCTCCGTCTCCAACTACGTCTTCATTTTGTGTTTTGAAAAACGGTGCCTTCCACCAAACTTGCTAAAGGTGTCGAAAATTCGCAAGATATTGTGAGATCGAGTTCTAAAGATCTAATATCTTAACTTGGTGAAGATGAGTGTTAATCAAGTTGGACATAATGTCTCGGAAAATATTGTAATTTTTCACCGTTAAGAGTTGTGAATCGTCTAATTGCCAAAGATTCCAGGGCCTTCAGAAGTGCATCATTGTGCGTGTTGGAATTCATCAGGATGGAAACCTTGTCCCAGGCAATGGGGTGTTGTGTTCTCAGATGATGTTGAGCGATACCATTCTGACATCTCCTTTAATGGTTGCAGGTTCGTGCTCTTTGATGCGTTGAAGAAGGGTTCTCCTGGTTTCTCCATGTAGACAGATTCACACTTCTGGCAAGGCACACGGTACACTAATCCTTTTTGGTTGGCAAAGTGTCTACGCGTCAGCAAGTATGCGGGTGAAATACTCACGGTCTCATCAACAGGGGTGAGGGGGGTGGGGGGGGGGGGAAAGGCGCGGTTCAAGCTGGTCGCTTCGTTTCATTTTACTCCGAGTATGGTAGCCTTGCCAGAAGTGTGAATCTGTCTACATGGGAGAAACCAGGAGAACCCTTCTTCAACGCATCAAAGAGCACGAAACTGCAACCATTAAGGGAGATCGTGAGAATGGAATCGCTCAACACCATCTGAGAACGCAACACCCGCATTGCCTGGGACAAGGTTTCCATCCTGATGAATTCCAACACGCACAATGATGCACATCTGAGGGCCCTGGAATATTTGGTGATTAGACGATTCACAACTCTTAAACATCCTTTAATGAACATCACAGGGCCGGCAGTTGATGGCATTGACAGATTGGTGGCACCTACGCTGGCTGCCAAGCTTGATGCTAAGTGGGGTATCCGGCTGGAAGATAAAGATCAGCGACACAACCATACACGCGCGTGCTTTTAAATTTCTGAAATTCACGAATTTTCAGTATGTAGTTTTCGGACGTTTTATGTTTTGTTGTGATACTTCTGAAGAAGGTGAACGGGTGGTGAACTTCACCGAAAATTCAACTGAACTATGTGGTGTTTCTGCGTGGTGGTCGTGTGTGTTTTTCCCTAGTTATGTCGTTTTCAGACCACTGTAGACGCCGGTTGTCGGTATTTTGTGACCATATTGTAGGTAAGGTGATAAAATAAAACAATATATACACGATCCGTTTACCTCAATTTTTTGACAGCAAGTACGGTTTCTGACAATTGCTCCATTAATGCATCGTGCGATGTCATGGCACTGAAAAATGCTGCCGATTTGAGAGATATCTGATGCGCAATTTGCACCTCTACTATATCCAAGTAGTGACTAAGCTGGAGGGAAAAAGAAAATCCATAACAGCACTGTTAATGGGAAACAAAACCAATTCAATTTGCATACAAAAAAAATATTAGCATTTTACTCACTCAAAGGTAAACAACTTGAAAATTGATGTCGACGGACATCCACACACACACTTTTTTCCCTCAGACTAAAGATGAATGCTGGGGGTAATTTAACAATCACAAAACGGAACTGGTTTCAGAAGCTGAATGATTTTTTCCCGCTCTAAGAAAAATTTTATTACTGCTATCTGCTGCACAAAATGTAAGTACAACAATAACAGTCGTATTAAAGGAAAGATGAAAACAAGCCTAAGAACAAAAACCATTCACTACGAAAAACGTAGTAGAGTAAACCAACTTTACGCACTTACACTTCGTCAGAATGACGTGACCCGGATTTGAACTGACAACCCAATTCGTCGCCACATCAAAAATATAACACCTTTACCAATACGCCTACTCCCCAAGTGGCATAAAGATGACTCACTGAACCTGTTATTAAAGTTACAACAGTGACTAGGGCGCCATTCGACCTAGAACTGAGGCCATAGGCAATGGAGAAGGAATACAAATCATCACAAAGGTTCAACAATAACAGCTGTATTAAGAGGTGCCCATATTCCCTTCAGTCGTACCATCGCTGACTGAATGCTACGACGTTGCTGAACATAAAAGGATTCATTCCCTTGTTTTCCAAAAGTTGAATTTTATGTTTAATTTCTGAAATAAATTACCGAAACAAAAATATGTGATCGTAATCAATGCGAGTCGTCTGGAGGAATGACTCATCCGGGATATCACGTTTTGACGTCTGCGCCACGTTCCCTTGGAATTTGGCTAATTCCTATGCAAAGCAGAAGAACTTCCAGTAACTAGAAACTACTAGACCTTCCTACATGCAGGTTTGAGAACTTTCAAGATACAAGTGTTGTCATAGGCAGCTATTTAGTATAAACAGCAAAATAGTTGCACATGACAACACCTCCTCAATATCCAAAAACTCCATCTATAAAGTTTTACAGGAAGTTCTAGTTACTGGAAGTTGCGACTGCATTTGTGTGGAAATTGACTAGCTTCCTTTGGTAGGTAGCTCAGACGACAAGATGTGTCTCAACATGTACTGACCAATGAAATACACCTGGATCAGTCCAACATATGCTGTATACGTCTGAATAATTCTGGTGCTTGAATTAGCGTAAAGATGGTTTTGTTGATCTTACTACTAATAGTCTAACACAGATCAGCCATCAATGGCAAAGCAATTCAAGATATGATTTTGTTTGGCTTCTCTGAACATGGCAACAGAAATATGACCATTTTGAACATTGTCTACGTTTAAACATAATTTCCATCATCCTCTCGTTCTGGTTCTTTCCCTCTACAACAGTCCACCATGCTAAACCTATCTGTATAATTGTTAGCAATTACGCAGCCCTGCCTTGATGCCTTTTTAACATCACGGTGGTTGACTTATGGAGCCTGTAATATTTACTTCTTGATAATTCAAGTCCTATGTTCTTATCTAGAAGCACATATTATTATATATTGTTATATTATATTCCCCACATGAACCCTAGAACACACTTTCCTATTGACTTGTCACTGGTTATACAAATGGATTTGAACTACTAACTACAGATCTCGGCTCAGACACTGTTGGTAACCGAGCCACCCATGAGTTACTTCCCCCCCCCCCCCCCATCCCCACCAGTGGTCAACATTTACAGCTTCCTGCTGGTCCTGCCAGATTAATAATATCAAGAGTGAGATAGGTGGTTTCTCACCTCACTCTTGATAATATTAAATTAGCAGCAAGGTGGATATTTTCTGTAATCACTACTTTCTGAGGCATACGATGCTGTGATGCCTTTCGTCTACCGTATATTTCCGAATATAAAACGGTACTTTTTTTTTCAAATTTACACCATTAAAATAGCAGTATCGTCTTATACTTGTGTTCAAATCCATAACTCGGTCAAATTTTGGCCGATTTTAACGTTTGAATACACCATTTCGATCGTTTTTCCGAGAGCTATCTAATGGTGCTAATCTCATGCCAGTTACTCAAATAATTTATGGATTATTTAGCAAAAACTAAATATGTACTGAAAAAGGCCTCAGGAAGCAGTCCAAAGTCGAAAGCTATTATTAAAATTTTGGGTTTTGAATCCAGGACCAGGAGAATTCACTAGTATACAAACTAATAAATATTATACCAAACCTTACAAAAGACTTGCTAAAGTCACCTGTCTTATTTCTTTGGAACATGTGAGCCCAAAAATGCTACTCGTCTTATATTCGAGAAGTCTTATATTTGGACATATACGGTACCAAGGCGCATTTACCCCTACATTATGAACATAGGCTAAGGCTGTTGAAAATAAAAATTCAGCCGACACCAGCGTTGAATTGTAGGGTTGTGGTACATTAAAATGGTATCAACAGTATTAAAAGTTGAAAAAATGTATGCCCCCAATGTTGCGCATAGAATGTTATTGGTAAAGAGGTGTAAAAATTCTAGAAGCTGACAGGCTTATGCTTTTACTTTGGTTTGAACATAATTTTCCGAAACAAATCTTACGCATTATCCAAATTGTTAGTTCAATTCTCAAATTTAGAGACGAAGTTTCCAAAGAATTTACGTAAAAAAAAGCTCAAAGGTCTTCTACCTTCTTCAGGCAGTTTTTGAAGCACTAGACTACAGTAACTACATGCTGACAATTCAAAACTGACGTGAAAGTTACACTTGCTCTCAATAAGGCGATGGTTGTTCCCTGTTGCTACTGGGAGTGATAATCACTTACTACTTACGAATTTTCGGTGGCTTTGCACTGCCACTTCTTCAGGCACACGCTGAGATTCCACCAAATGCACTGGGAGTGGGGAGGAGGGAATTCCATTTCGCTGCCAGTGGGGACGTCAAGTTTTGAGCAACAATTTTAGACACCCTTTGGTGGAACGGTCCTGTATATTCCTTAATGGAACCTTAGCATTTCCATAAACTGGACAGAGGTACTTTCCAGTGCACAAATTTGGGATTCATGGTGTGTGTTCGATTTCAGGAGAACTTTTGTATTGTTCCAGTCGATGTTGTGTTTTTTATGTAGTGCGTGCATCGCCACAATACTTCTTGTGTCGTATTTAAAACCAGGGACGTGCAAACTTTTTTCTGGGGACTTTTTTTTTTTTGGTGTTTTAACCTCTTTGACACCCTTTTTGGGGGGATTTTAACCATTTCTGCGCCTCTTTGTCGCACCACTTTCGTAGCAGTTAGTCTTTTTTTGCGTTTTTTATGCTCTTTTACACCACCGCTCCCATAAAAAGGGCACTTTTTTCAGAAAGAAAGGGGCATTTTGCCATGAGGGCAGGGGCTCGAGCCCCCCCCCCCCCATGTGTAGGTCCCTGTTTGAAACTGCTGTCTGGTGTTGTCGGAGTCTCACGCTGACCAGCCTTTTCCATTCATCAATGCACATTGAGTCCCATCCTCCACAGGGTATAGCTTACACTGCCTTGACTTGTGGCACATTGGTCAGCAGAGGAGACACCGACGACACCGACGTATAGTTGTTGGTAGGCTGACTGGGGGTTTTAGTTCTCATCATAAAGAGGGGCACCCCTGCAATTCAGCTGTAGGAGGACCAACACAAAAGTTAGACCGGTTTCAAACTCGGAGACGGGATAAAAAAGTATGTGTGGGAGCAATACCAACTCAAAAATACCATCGAGTTTACGCACCATGTGAATGAGACCCAAATTGAAGGAGGAGAAGTGATAGCTACGTCACTTTTTTTTGAGCAGGACTATCAACAGCTCTGAGGTATTTGTGCACTCCAAGGATAACGGACGTAGCCTAGTCCTCCAGTTCATGGATGAGCAAGTCACTCTCTTAATACCCTGAACTCAGAGTATGGCATAGATATGTGGATGACACATTCACTGTAACGAGACGCGATACTTTCGCCTCCGTTCTCGACATACTTACCAACTAGAATCTGCATTTCAAATTTACCATAGAAAAAGAGGAGAACGGAACACAGCCCTTCCTAGATGCGCTGGTTGAGAGAAAAGGGAGGGAAATTTAGAGTGGAAGCCTTACACTAAGCCGACCCAGACTTGACGCCTCATCCCTTATTCTTAGGGCTTCCCAAGATCCAGCCTTGCCCCATAGTGTGCAATGAAATGAAGTGCCACTAGTGTACGCCCTCCTGACAAGAGGCTGCTGAAACTTCTGCAACCCACTATTTCTAAACAAAACTTAAGTTCCTTCTTTTTGAATATCCTGCTCACTTAGTCAACCAGGCAAGCCAGGAAATGGAGCCCTCCCTTGATAAAGAAAAAAAGACCCTCAGCAAAAGCGAATCCCTAGAAGTCATCCCCTACAATGGTAAAGAGAGCAAAAAAGTAAAAAAAGACATGAGTCAGAATGGCTTTAAGTGCTCTTGCACAATCCTCCTAACTCTGCTCAAAACACAAATGACTCCAACCGATAGGAAAGATGAAAAGCAAACTGTTGAACCTCCGATTGTGACCGCCCCACCCAACCAGGCTCCAAGAAGAGAAACCTTTCCTACTATAAATAGGGAACTAGATCCAGGACCAAGACTCCTGTTCATAAACCCTCAGTTGAGAGCGCTCACCCTGACATCCAGCGAAATGGAAATTTCTCTTTCCCACTCCCAGTGGCGAGAGGGGGCCACTATCTCCTTGTCAACAGCAAGTGTAAAGATCGTTTTGATGAATTTTGAATTATTAACTTACTTAATATGCGCCTGAAGAAGGTAGAAGATGCTGAACTTTTTCTCTACCGAAAATTCTCCACTCAATTTGAGAAATGAACTGACATTTTGGTTTGCTTAAGTTTTTTTTCCTGCGAACCGTGAAAGTAAATGAATCAAAACAAAATACAATCATAAGAATAAAATTATACTGTAGGCTACCACAGATAGAGCATAACAGTCAATGTCCTACTTTAATCTAATGTTCTACTTTGTTCTACACTGTCTTCCCATTTCAAGAGCCTGCATTTTGACTCTCGTGATGGAGATTCAAAATAAAATTAAAGCTCTTGAAATGTGAAGATGTTGATTTGATTTAGTTTGCGTGGTCTTCTGAAGAAGGTGAACTGTAGTTTTCACCGAAAATTTAAGTAGAACATTGACTGCTGCTCTCCATTTGTGGTTTAGCATAATTTTATGCATTTCAAGTCTAACAAAAAACATAAATGCCGGTTGCCAGTTTTTCAAATAACTACAAAACTAACCTTTTCCTGGAGTAGTTTTGACGAGTTATGCTCTTTTCCTCCACCTTTTACAATTGCTCGGGGTGGTTGCAGGTGACTCCAGGGAAAGACGGCATTGAAAGTTTCTGGATTTTCTAAACTAAAATTTGGTTGTAAGAAAATCTGCAGATTTAAAACACAACAGAATAAAAATTGCATTAATCAGCATTATACAACAGAGAAAACATAAAAAAACAAAAAACACAGTAACACTGTCTTTTTAAAAAGTTTCGCCAACCTTCTAACTCTATAAGAAGATAACTTGTTCCTGTACCATTACAGTTAACTTGCACCCAGTGTTGGATTCCCAATTAAACGACATTAAATGATAAAGAACTTGTGAACTAAGCAGGTAAATCCAATGTCGGTCGAACTCATTTCAATTCCCTTCACTTTAGCTTTCATTAGCAGCACATGCACATGATTGTTGAAATCCCGAACAACAGGTGGCAAACACATTGTGATATTGCTTATTCTACTTAACATAAACAAAGGGAAGATGCACTAAGTTTCACAGGTATATTATACGCCTGCTAAGTAACATCATTAAAATAATTAATTTATTTCTGTGCTGGTGGCAGCATAGGAGTGTTGTCCTAAGTATGGCAGGGGTCGAATTTCAAAATTTTGAACCAAGTGCAAATTTGCATCCCAAATCTGTTACTGGGTTGCAAAAAAAGTCTTTGGAGTGCAAAACCAAAATGTAAACCAACACTGTGGTTTCCTACTTTATAACCACTGAAAATTCTAACATTCAGCATCTCCATAATATGTACTGTTTTCCTGCACTTTGCTTAAAACTGACTTAACTTCACTATTGAACTGCAAAACCTAAACACATAGTTAACCAAATGTAGTAAAAAATGGAGTTTAACTTCTTTGGAAGGAATGGTGTCACAGGAAATCTAATTCCAAGCTGTTTAAAATGCTGCAAACCGCAAGTCTGTAGCTTGTGCGGTTCAAAAGTTATGAAAAATTCAACTTTGGTGTGCAATTCTGCACTCCAAGAGTTGCTTCTGGAGTGCAAAGTGATATTTTGGAGCGCAATTTGCCCCTGTGCATCCAAATAGTGCTAGTATGGAATTATTTTTAAATCAGAAAGAATGGCATGTTCTAGTGAGAGCAGCTAGAAATTAGGACAGATTTGACTTGGCACTGGAAACAGGGGCAAGAAACTAATTCAAATTCAACTCCTAATTACATACAGTGTGTCCAAAAAGTAACTTGTCATAGGGGGTTAGCGCCAATGTTCAAAGTGTCGCCCGTTTACAGCAATACAATGTCCAATTCGGCTTCCCAGCTCATCTATGATGGCTGCAAGCACGAATTATGTTTGTAATCCTGTTCTTTAAGTCATCGTGAATGATGTTTTGAACTTTCTCAATAAATCTGACACCGATTGATGCAACTGTTTTTTTTATATCGGGATGCCGCAGGTGAAACTCATTTGCTGCATCACCACAGCTTCGATGGTGGTCGCCACACAGTAACACAAGCTCAACACGTTGCTCTGTTGTTAACATGGTCATGCTTGAGCCTTCCTGTGTAACCCGTTGCATGAATTACCCTTTTACCATATGGCTAGTGACTTTTGGGACACACTGTACATTCAGAAAATGATTCAAAATTAAAAAAATAGAAATACTACATTAGCAAATAGCAATAAAACCAAATGCAGACTATGTAGTATGCATTTCAAAAATTGACTCAAACAATTCTCAGCGGTTACGGTTGCATTTTTTTTGCTTAAAATGAAATACTAACAAGTATGTACCTTACTTAATCACAACTGCAATTAATTGGCCAATTCAATCCTAAAGAAGGCCAACTTTTAAACCATAAGAGTGGAGACAACTGTGGTACGCTAATTATTCCTTCACAGCTAATTTAGGGAAAAATTAGCAAAAGTACATGAACAGTTAGTTAGCAAAAATTTCTTTACCTTTGGAATGTTGTCGAGATCAACACGACTCTTTTCAGCTGAAATAGGAAATGACAACAGGACCATCACTCGTAAATAAAGCAGTTCGTTAAAAACTAAGGCTGCACTGACACTGATACTGGATCGGGCTGGTTGCCGATATTTGCGGTATTGATATCGGAACTTTTGCGGAAATATCGATAACTCGTGAACCGTTCGAGATTACGACATGCGACTCGCGGCGTTTTGCTCAGAGAATCACCGAGTATCTTCTTAGCTAGGTTTTAACTGTGGCTTACTATTGACATTTTTTTTATTTTTATAATTATTGCACTTTCGCAGAAAGCTACACCGCTGATGAAAATCAGGGATACAGTTTTGGATATCAGTATCAGTACCGGTATCAGCAATTTTTTTAAAGAAACCAGATAGGTATCGATCAGTAAAGTTGGTATTGGTGCAGCCTTATTAAAAACCAATAATTTTTTTTTCCAACATAGGAAGTCGCGTGCAATTTGGTATACCAGTTTCGTTAGAAATGGTGTCGGTTTCTTACATGTATTTAAATACTATTTTTTTATGAAACTCACAGCGATATGTACAATATTCTTACAACTTTTCGACAATCCTTTTCACTGGAAACAGTAAACACAGCTGTCAGGCGACACTTTTGTAGTTGCTACCTGTGTTGTTCAAACTTGGTGGTTGACTGTAGCCTCTTGTATTTAGAGTCACCACGCAACAAGTGCTGAATTGCTGGGTTGGATATTCATCAGCACGGTTTTCTCTCTGACGTGGTGTAGGATAACCAGGGATTCCAACCCTCAAAGATGGGTTATCTCGATTGGAGTTCAAGCTTAAGAGCATGTGTATCCTCCCACTTTGACGTCGTGTCCCATCGACATGCACTGCACCGCGATGCTGTTAGTATCCACTGTATTTCTCGTGTCCGTCACATGTTGTTTGACCCTCGCCCCGTACTCCCTTCCTCATCTCGCCAATATACAGGCTCACAGTTTCCACATGACACACGGTACACTCGCTCACCAGCGTTGACTATCTTCGGGAGAACACTCTTCTCTTCACGGACACAAGAGCACCGCAGAGCATGAGCATCGCAGAGCATCGCATGACGACAGGACAGACTCTCCATCTTCGGGGGTTGGAATCCCAGGCTATACAACACCATGTCCGAGAAAAGGCTGTGCTGATGAATATCCAGGAACAATCCATTTCAGTAATTCAGTACTTGCTGCTTGGTGACTTTCGCATACAACTCAGGGATGTGACAGCCTTCCTAAAGAAAAGTCGGAAAGATTCACAAATTCAGGGGTGAGATTCATTGAGATTGAAAAGACGGAAAATTTTAATTTTAAACAGACTTAAGGTGCATTTTTGATTAGGTTGCAAAGTTCAAAAAAAGCGGAATTCAGCGTAAAAGAGGAAGAATCTCGTCCGTGTACAACTTCGTTGAAGATAGAACAAGAGTAAATGGCCAACTGCCAAGTTTGAACGACACGCAAGAGGAAATGACAGTGTACGAGACAAGTGTGACTTGACGAAGAACGTCAGCTGCATTTATCATTGCCAGTAGTTGAAAGTTTGCAAGGATATTGTACATACATCTTATTGACTTTGAAATTGAGCGTATTTTCTTGTGAGTTTCATAATAAATATCAGCTTTCAAAGTGTTTAGACAAATCCTATTTTGTTTTGATTATGCGAGAGTCTGAGCCAGGGCTCGACTTAACCTCACAAAATTGATTAGCAAAACTGCGATGCAAAATGAAACATTTATAGCAGATTCTGAATATTGATTAGCAGTTTTTGTTTTATTTACTTTTTAAAAACAAGGTATTTTTAAAATTCTGTCTAATTTATTTTTAATTTTTAATTACATAATATTTTTGGGTAGTAACATTAACATTCCTACAGCTTCAGTGGCAGTTTTGCACAATCGTTGCGAATCGTTGGGGTTGTCATTGGGCCATGCATTGGACTAGTGGCACCGGGACGAGCGCTCTTCCAAAATCCACTATCTCCCCCCTCTCCCCTGTCGTTCCTGCTACATGGGCTATACCCACTCCATGCTGCTATTAAAACAACTAACTTTGGCTGCTTTTTTTTCGCACTTAAACGAAATGCAAACCACATAAGCTAATCACTTGCTGTTTCCAATTATTGGTAAAAACAGCTGCTACGAATGCTGTTCTCATGCGGAGTACAACAATGTAGTTTTTTTTGCGTCACAGCTTTGCGACACAAAATAAAAATTGATTAGCAAAACAATAATACTGCATCGCAAATTGCGATGCGATACTGCTTACGTCGAACCCTGGTCTGAGCAGACTAAAATCCAAAGTTGTAATCCAAAGCCGTACCATACTAACTACCTGATTATTACATATAGCTAAACAGTTTAACTATGAAATCAGCAGTTTAATTCTTTTCTTAGATGACATAACATGACATTCAACTCAAAAGGGCAATGAAAGTTGTTGAATACTGATATAATGTATGTTTCGAGGTAAAAATGTCAACTCACTCAACGTAAAATGCCGATCTTTAATACTGTATGTTTATTTGTACTTTATACAATCCACAAATAAATTATCTACACTAAGTCGACTTACCAAGTTGCTTTGTTGCTTGAAAACTTGGAAATATTTGGGCATCTTCACCAGCAATAGCTTTTGGCAAGCTGTTACAACGCCGAACGTGCTTCCTGTACCTCTGGACAGAAAAGAGACACAATGCTGCGTTAACTTAAGAACTAGCCTAAATTATCAGCAATAAGTCCTTTCAAAGAAAAACTGTAGTTAAAATTCATTTTGCATCTGGAAAAGTTTTTTTTAATTGTTTAATTAATTTGTTGTAGCCTACTGAAACGAAAAAAAAAACTAGTTACAATTTCACGACATGATTGGCTTTTATTAGGGCTCGACCGATACCGATATAGTATCGGAACGGTATCAGCTACGTGTTTTGGTCAAATATCGGTTTTTGCCATATCTTCACCAAAAATTGTCCAATTATGATGTTACAATAAACCATTTTAACCGTTTTTTCGAGTGCTTTCCAATGGTGCTAATTTCAGAGCGATAGCTTCAGTCGTTCTCAAATTATTTAACAAAAACAGGTTCCAAAAAACGCACTTTATTGCAAGATGCTTGCTCGTAGAGCTTTGAGATTCTGAATTTTTTATAAAATTTTGTTTCTGAATATGGAAGAAACGTTAACTTTACTGGAAGTAATGCATTGAAGTATCAGCATCGGTGATGGAGTATCGAACCGGATCGGCCAAAATTGGTTATGGGCTGAGCGTTAGCTTTTATGTTGACATTAAAGATTTTGTGAGCTACAGTAACTTCAAGACACTTGAGCAGCGGCCCCAACCATACATTTAAAAAAATTATGAGGTAGCCTACTTCGGGTTAAAAAGTTGCCATCAACATCATTCGTAGCTTAGTATTTAATTTAAAGATCAGAAAAAATACAGTGCGAGTACGTACGAGCCACTGGTTCATAATTCATACGACTAGCCTACTTAAAGTGACTTTTCACCAGGTCCTATAACAGCTTTTACTAGCTTGGGTACACGTCATCAACGCAATGGACCCGTAACACAGACAGACGTGAAACACCAGAAGCCGGTGATGACAGAGGCGATAAAGATAAAATGACATTATGGTGAAAATAATTACACTGACACCACCAGTCTGAAAAGCGAAAAGTTCACCTAAATCAGTCTACTTAAATTTTTTTCCGCAAGGTGTTCTTTGAAAATGTAAGTAGATTGATTTACGTGAATTTTTCACTTTTCAGACTGATGGAGTCAGTGCAATTATCTTCATTATAACACTAATAGAGACCAGCTTGTTTGGTCACATGCCCCCCCAAACCCGGGGGGGGGGGGGGGGTGGAGGAGTGAGGGACGATAAGGTGACCTTGCTGCAAGAGTGGTTCCCATGTTTGTCAGACTGGGTTTTCATTCGTGACTTGATCTGCAATGATTATACATTTCGAAGTACAAAACTGTGTGCACTTTTTGCCTAAATGAGTAGGCTACCTACGCGACACAAGTAAATGATGGCCAATCACACACACAAAAAAAGATTAAGAACCAAACCAGTAAAATCTTAGGGCCACTACCTTAGAAGTCCTTTTCAAGTAGCTCTCAAAGTGCACCCTCGTTATTTCTGGCAAAAACGGGGAACGGGGAATAGAGGTAGCTTCCACAAACGAGTCTCCCCAGGTTTTGGAGAAAAAATCCTTCTGTTTACCCCGCCCTGGATCGTTCAGCACCGCAGGAAGGTTTTGCGTCGAACTGTAAAAGGTCCACTTGCCCGGTTCGGCCACCACGTTCGGTTGGTCGTTACTCGATGGAGACATTTTCCTGGCCAAGTGAAACGACCGATTGGCGTTGTCGGTATTATTAGAGCTTTGAACCTGACGAGTGTGATGCTTAGCTACATGGTTCTCGTAGTCTTCGTCGCTGACTCCCAAAACCGGCAAAGAAGCACACACATTGTTAAAGCCATACTTGCACACGAAAGAACCGCCTTCACGAATGCAGTGATATTCACGCAAATGGCAGGAAAATTCGTTGGGTGTTTTAAATATTATCGTCTGTGGGCACACAGTGCATATTTTCCAAGCACGATCACGCACAATCGACGACATGTGTTTTCCTGCTATGACGAGTAAACATTACAAATAGGCTAGCCTAACACGAAATATTTCCTAGGAAAAAACTTTCATGTACGATATCCGTCAATTTTTCACAATTTTGTTAGAATGTACACAGATAACGGACTTTTAGACTATCTAAGGTTTTTAAACAGTCGACGACAAGATGACATCAAATTTGTGAAAAATTATGCATAGAATTGTACTTTTCCCCCAGTGTCATCAATTCGTAACTACCAAACAGTAAAAGTGTGGATGTTAACAGAAACAACACGTCAAAATTGCGTTGTTTTTTTTTGTTTTGTTTCCGCTTGCAAAAACGCGAACACAATCTTTTGAAACGTAAGACACCAAGACCTTTCGGCGAAAAACACAGCAACAAAACAGTATTTCCCTGTTTGTTTACGAGCTGACGTGGACCATCAGGTGGCCGAAATCGCGTGCCACTTCAGACTCTCGGTGCGGCACGCCTTTCATTTTAGTAGGTTTCGTCACAAAATTCACATATCGTAACACCCAAAACTGCAACTTCACAGAAAATAAAAGCAACGTAGTGATAATCGTCCACAAACAGCACCATCTGGCCACTTTAAGCTGCATCCAGAGCAATACCATCCAGTTAAGCCGCCATCTTTAAAAGATTAATGAGTTGAGCACTAAGAAAAGGCGATATGCCAACGAAACAAGATTGACCTTCAGGCCAAACCATATACTGTAAATCCATGCCCAAACCAAAAGCATTGATAATAAACATTAGTGGTTTTATTTTCATTTCGTGTAGTTGTATTTTATCGCTATAAAGCTTTTGTGTGTAAATTTCCTAACAATAATTAGGAATTTCCGTAATAATTCGAGCCTTTTAAGGTTTCCTAACTAAGCTAACTAAGCTAACTATTTTTACCAAATAAGCCAAACATAATTTCCTAAATCGTCAAATAGCTTTCTATGGATTAGACTAATCTAAATGACTGAAATACACGGTAAAATTAAAATATGTAACTACTACTATTCCAAGGTCTTTGGGTTGATTCAAACAGCGAGCTGTTTATCCAGAACTTGAGTGTAGCTAAGTATTAGCACATGCTTAAAACGCGTGAGTGAAACACAGTAAAAATACAAACAGTACAACTTTTATTATTTAAAACGTATTCTATGATCTATATTGGCCTAGCCTAGTTGTGTAATTTGCTGGTAATTTTTTTCCAAGTTTTGCCAAACTATGGTGTGCGATTAACGTCAAACTAGTACTATATGTACGGGATTGTAGAAACAGTTAAGATTAAATATTGACGTTGACTGTACACCATAGTCTTGTTTGACTAAATCAAGACGCTAAATGGGAAAAAGCTGGAAGAAAGTTGCTGCCTGGTTCCTGCTTCCTGGTGGTGTCATCGAGTACCTCATTTAAACCATGGATCGGAACGATTCTAGCCTGGAACAACTGCAGAGTAATATCTCAAAGGTATGATTTAACAAATTACGTGGGGTTCACGTGTAAAAACCAGTTACTTAAAACAGGATCTCTCGTTGGGTGTTTGTATTGCTTATCTTGCTTTTGGCGCGACTTTTCGTGGTTCAGCCGGTTTTGGTTAAATCGGGTTAAATGTGTGTTATGGCTGCGTTCAGTTCAATCATTTACTTCATTGAACTCTGCACCCATCTTACAGCTCTCAACACGTATCTAACGTAGTGAAGTGATCTGATCCGAATCGACTGAATTCGAGGCAATTTCAACTTATTCGACATTTTTTACGCACTGAAGGTGGTACCCAAAACTGGCGGATGGGGACGCCCCGAGATGTGAAGCTCGTTTAAGAAAATAAAATAAAAATAGAGCTTGCTAGCACAGGAGTGGGAGAACACGGTAGCTCCAAGCTCCTTCACCATCGATATTCTGTGTAGCCTACGTGGAAGGTTGTACCCCTCCATTGCTGTAAAGGGTAAGTCAAGGTCGCTGTCCACGAAAACGTTATTTTTTCCCCCAAATTATGTGCTTCGCTCGCGCTATCGCGCTCGCTGCGGCTAAACACATAACATCAGAAACCGCTACCAAAAACCTATCCACCTAAACTAAACGCGCCGGAATCTGGAGTAGGCTAAAGCTTAAGAAAATTCAGCCTTCGTCACGTCAATTTATCCACCATCTCGTGCATCTTAAGTTGCAAAACCGACTGAACATCAAGTGGAAAGCAACCATCCAGACAGTGAAGACGAACGATTATAAAGATCAGTAGTCATGAGGGAAGATTTTGAATGTGAATGTTAACAAACAGTCCGATGCAGTAGTAAAAAGTTCTCGTAATCTCAAGAAGCCTGAAGAAGAAATTCAACTCTCAAGCACAATGACACCAATGATTGATTGACTTTCGAAAATTCACATCAACGTTTTAGGTAATGTATTTCGTTGAAGTTTGAGTAAAAATTCACTCGTTATGAATCCGTTACTTCAAAGTAAACATCCCTTTACCTATTTTTGTTTTTTTGTTCTGTAAAACTTATATTTAGGGAGGAATGCTTCCAGGGGAGTGAGTCATTTGTCAGATGCCCGTTAAGTCTCTGGAGGTGTATGGACTAAATTTGAATGTGTTGCCGACAACCGGTGTTTGGGGTGTGTGTGCTCTCTCTGTGGTGGTCTGGTCTATTGTAGAGTCAGACATTGTAGGTCCGACTCGTAAGTGTTGTGATTTCAAGTGGACCCACAGGGTAACCTGGTGCAGGGGGACTAGGTTTGGTGCCAATGTTGTCGTCCGTGGAGGTGTGCCTGAATTATTTGGCCGATCTTTGTCCTAGCAGCTTGTTGCACAGGAATCTTATCGATTATTTGGCAGCCATTTTCAGATTCCATCGGGGGACAGGTGAAACACCTTTGTCTAGACACCCATCAGTGCAGAGGGTTTTGAAGAGCTTGTTTCACTTGAGACCCCCAATGCCGTGATATGTTGCTATTTGGGACCTTGCCTGGGTTCCCCGCTACCTTTGCACCCGCCAAATGCGTTGGCTTTTAAGCAATTGTCTCTGATGGTAGTCTATGCTGTTGGCCATCGGGGCTGGCAATAGGACCAGTGGGCTAGCGTCGGTAAACATGGAACGGTGTGACATACAGGTGGCTGAGGCTATTTTTGTGGTTCGTTAGCACATGGCCGCTCGGATAGGTGTGCTTTTTTTGGTTCTTTGTCTTCATCATCACGAGGTGTAATCTCTGGACGCTGTTCACTATGTGTCCTCCTACATCAGGTGCATGACTAACGGCAATGGGCGCTTGCCCTCAGGGTCTCCTGCTTTACTAATTGCTGCCTCAATGACTGGTTATGGCGCATACTGGCAAAGTGATCATGCATGGTGCGGGAGGCGTTGACATGAGTCCGGTTCAGACTCATTCCACGAGGTTGTCCATCGCTTTGACGGCTGTGGGCTGTGGTGCGTCGAAATCACAAATCATGGCGATGACGAACTGGGTGTTCCCGTCGGTTTTTCATGCATGCTGCTAAAAGGCTTTGGCCCCGAGCTTGGCGGGACAGGCACTGCAGTGTTTGCACGCCAAGGGCCTCCTATAACTACAGGTATGATGTCTGGTGGTGCATCACGATTTTTAATCCATCCCAATTTGTTAACGCAGCGAGGAGGATTATATAAAGGCGAAATGGAGATTCACCAGAGAACTTATTCTTGCAGGAGAATCGTTCTCTGAGTTGAATCCAACGAAGCTCTGTTGGCTTCATCTCTCCCACCTCCCCATTCCCCCCTCTCAAGCCTCCTCTGGTGCAGGGATCTCTTCCAGTGGCAACATACAGTGGTGCGAGAGTGCAAGGGATAGGGAAAGTGGCACCGGGAGTGACGCAATTTCTTGCATAAAAAGTGTATGCGTTAATTATCAAGGTGCTGACTGTAAATGGGATATTTCAATTTGTTAACAGTTTCATCGCATTTTACTCGGAAAAACTCCCAGGAAATCAAATTTTCTGGTAGAAACTCCATTTCCAGCTGAAAACGTATTCTTCATTTGAAGCCAAGGCAACTAATCAAAAACAACAACGGTTACCACAAACACAAAGCAAAAATTAAACTAAAACTAAAACGGGTATAAATTTTTTCGTTTGGTTCTTTTTAACCAAACCCCCTCCACCGGTCACAGACATGATTAAAACATGAACGTTTTACTGTTTAATGAGATGTTGTTGGACACTTTTATTTATTAATACAGGTCTTTTAAAAAAATACATTTGTTTTGAAAAAAATCCTTAAAAGTGTTTGAATTCTTTTTTGCGTAACTTCTCATGACTTAATACTTTCAATCTCTTGTGTTTTTCAGGCTAAGGATATTGAGCGTGCTTTGCAGTTAGAACGGAATTACCTGCTCAAAGAGAAAAAATGTTTAGCACCATTAAAGGCTAGTGATGAAGCAGCCATTTTGAAAAATGCAGCGAAACATTTGCCTTCTAACAGGTATGATAGTGCTTAGTTTCCGTCAGTGTTTTCCCCCTCAGTTTGTTTTTTTCATTTTGGTAATTGCTGTAGTATTGAAAATCACCAATGCCGTTGAGGGTTACCAGTGCATTGCGTTATTCTTTTCACTATTTTAGTAATCTAATCTAAACTAATTGTCGTACAGATTGGTGCACCTGTTGATCTTATGGCTACTTGTAAAATTTGTAAGTCTGTGTTAACTGAGGGTTGGACTTAAAGTCCCCACCATCCAAGCAGTTAATGGGATGTCTCCACACAAGGGCCACATGGGGATTTAAACTAAAACCTGAAAACTGAGGCACTAACGTAGCTTTAAAACTAAGGCATCTGCAATGTAATTGTAGTGAAACGCTACTGAGCATTGCTTTTGCCACCGAGAATCCCTGCGCTCCAGTACCTGTAGTTACATTTCATCCAAAGTAACATACTTTATGGCAAGATTTCGTCTGGTTATCCTCTTCCTTTGTCGTGAAAAAGAGGACTAACGCTATGCCAAAAAGAAACAATCAAAAACAATTGTTCTAGCGAATTTTCGGTAGTATTATATACTTACATAAACATCCCACTTCCTTCATCAGACAAAAAGTGTACAAGCACGTACAAAAATAACGACTACATGCTAGATTTTATGTTTGAATTTCGGCGCTGTTGGCCGTTTGGGTGGTGCTGCCATCTCGTGCTGCAAACTTGTGCTGCTCGTTTGTTGTTGAAGTAGGAGTCAACAGTTTGTGCCATTGCAGCACAAGTTTGCAGCACGAGATAACAGCACCACCCAAACGGCCAACAGTGCCGAAATTCACCAACACAGGTCTTGCTAGTAAACTCTAGCATGTAGTCGTTATTTTTGTACGTGCTCGTACACTTTTTGCCTGATGAAGGTAGTGGGATGTTAATGTAAGCATATAATACTGCCGAAAATTCGCTAGACCAATTGTTTTTGGTTGTTTCTTTTCTGGCATAGCGTTAGTCCTCTTTTTCACGATTTCTTTAGCCAGAGTAAAATGATCCTGTCGGCTTTCAAAAAATCTTCCATTGTCAGGACTATTGGTGCTGTTCCATCTCTTCAGCCTGTTGTGGTTTTCTCACTTGTTTTGAGTTATGTTGGCTGCACCCTACTCTACATGTTCTGCAGATTCCTACATTGTCATGCACTTGATTTTATATTGACAGGGGGTCAAAGTGTTACCACGTTTCTTTTCATTCCGATGTTTCCTACTCTTTTTCTAGGCCACTTGGAAAGTAAATTTCATTAAAGGCTATCCTGTTTGGATTTTAGCACATTTTATTTGGTTTTAAAAATAAAAAGTTTCATTGCTCGTGCGGGTGTCGGGGCCCTGAGGCAAATAATTGACTGATTTGTCTGTGAGTCTCATTCGGAAAGGTAGGGGAGGAGGCTTTTTCCTCAGTGCAAAGCTCGCTCACTGGAAGGAGTTCCACTCGCGACCACCACTTCGGTTGGTATGCTGAATTCCGATGCACGCGTAGACTTAACTGAAACTAAACAAGTATTGCGAGGGTTTGGTAGTCAGCAAAGATGGGAGCCTTTAAAAAAAAAAAAACCTCGCAAGGTTTTAACAACACCAGTATAAATTTGCGGTACCGTATTGTAGTGTCTTGCTCACAAAATACACAAATCTAAAATTTCTAGATGGGAAACCAACACCAACCAAGCCTAGATGCGGCCATATTGTTTTCACTGTCGTCCGTTTCATTTTAGCCTGACTCAATTATTAGATCTATCATTATTTAAGGTGATTATTAAAGCCTTCCCCCACTCCCACTACCATCCTTTCCAGGAAGTATTCAGGATGGTAAATGTTGTCAGTGTCTCACGTTTGTAATTCTTATTTCGAGCCCTGTAGCATTGCAAACGGGATCGTAGTTTATTTATTATTTATTTATTTACAAAATAATCGCAACGCCCTAAAAGAGCAAAATAGCAATTTCAGATTTAAAACAATTAAAAGACAAAGAAAACAAAAGAAAAACAGAACATGAGGAAACACTTGGCAACAGTGACTACATGTAAGCGATCGACAACATGCTAACAGCGCTTTA
The DNA here is from genome assembly GCA_023313725.1 of Lithobius niger. Classification (NCBI taxonomy): domain Eukaryota; kingdom Metazoa; phylum Arthropoda; class Chilopoda; order Lithobiomorpha; family Lithobiidae; genus Lithobius; species Lithobius niger. Next base: position 7,371 of record JAHWFP010091684.1, on the reverse strand, counting down.
GCAAAGACATCATCGCTCAAAGCACTGATGGCGTCGTGGTCAAGACCATTCCACTCAATGATGGTACGGGGGAAAAAGGACCCAGCCAGGGAGTTTTTGTTGCACTCGTAACGCCTTACTTTTCTGATATGGTCGAGACGACTAATAAAATCAGGAGAAGAGCAAATATTGGAGGGGTTTAGTATCGTGTTTCCATTTAGGATACGGAAAAACACTTGTAATCTGTGGCTTCCCCTTCCATCAGCCATGGAATATCATTTCAGTTTGTTACAAAGCCCGGTGGCACAGGTTGTACTACAAAAGTCACCATATACCATTCTAGCTGCTCTGCACATCACACGCTCTAAGCAGACGGATATATGCTTCATGTAGGGGTCCCACACAGCATGGCAATAATCGAGCTTAGTTCTTACCACGGCATTGAAGACAGCTGCACGAACTTGGGGCTAGTATCTTTCAGAAGTCTACGAAAGAAACGAACTTCACCGCTTGCCTTGGCGGCGCAGATGTTTTCCACTTGGTCGGATCATGTCAACTTATTATTAATTTTGACTCCAAGGCAAGTGATGGAGTCTGCAACTTGGAGTGGAAGACATTTTAGGGTAGAAACAGGAAAACTATTGTTTCGCTTATGTGATATATGCATTGCTTTCGTCTTTGTTGCGTTTAAGTTCATTTGCCATGTATCACACCATTTGTTTACCCTGTCCAGGTCCGCCTGAAGAACAAGGTTATCCATTTCCTCCTTTATAACTCGATAGATATGAGTGTCGTCAGTGAACAGTTTATGTGATGAGGCGACAACATCCGTCAGGTCGTTGATGTATAACAAAAAAAGAAAAAGAACAGGGCCGTTCACGGAACCTTGAAGCACACCTGACGTAACAGACACCATGGTGGATTTGGAACCCTCGAGAATGACGTATTGGTTTCTGTTTTTCCAAAAATAACTGAACCACTGGATAACTGATGTAAAATACCATACGTCTCCATCTTCCTCAGTAAAAGGTCGTGTGGAAATGTATCAAAAGCTTTAGCCATGTCCAGCGAAATCAAGTCCATCAAATAGCCCTGGTCGAGACCCGCAGCCATGTCGTGAACCAGTAACACAAGCATTAGCTCGCATGACGAGCCTTTTCGAAACCCAAACTGTTCCTGTGTGAGAAGGTTTTCTCTGTCTAAGAACTTTACCATCTCCCTAACGATGATATGCTCAAGCAGTTTACAGCAAATTGCAAAAGACCTGAACTGATCTGTAATTTCTGACATCACTTTTTTTTTTCCACTTTTGAACAACGGCACTGCTGCTGACAGCAACCAATCGTTTGGTATTATCCCCAGGTCAAGTGACCTTGAGAAAATAAACACTAAGAAGTCAGTGCTGGCATCAGCGCTATTTCGTAAGATCGTAGCACCAATGCCATCAGGACCAGGGGCCTTTCCTTCCTTTAACGTGCGTATTAAGTTACTGACACCAGCTCGGCTGATCACGATATCGTTCATCCTATTTGGAGTTCTGTGTGGAAGATTATGCGTATCACAGATAGGAGAGGGCTCAGAGAACACAGACTTAAAATATGCATTCAGTAAATTACATTTCCCTAAACTATCTTCAACCCGTTCATCGTCTGGGGATACCAAGGAAGGTATATTGCACACTTCAGGGTTTATATTCTTTATGTAGGACCAAAAACGTTTTGGATTTAGGGAAATTTCGTCACCAAGCGAATTCATAAATTTACTTTTTCTGTTACGAATCTGACGTTTAATTTCGCTCTGCAAGGGTTTTATGTCCTCTCTAAAAGTTCGGAGAACTCAAAACTGAAACTTTTTTGCGCAATCTTCTGCCTTTGTTAATCGAGACGCTTTAAGTCTCTGTCCATCCAAGGCTTGTCCCTATTTGGGGCGACATAGCAAGTTGGAGTAAATTCTTCAACGGTATTTAAAAGCTCATTTTTAAAATAGTCCCAGTTTTCGGATATTGTTTGAGAACTTGCCGCAGCAAAAAAATTTGTGTAACTAGCAGCTAGTTTTGGGTTCACTTTACTCCAGTCGGTCTTGCTGTACATGAAACGTTTAATCTTCTGAACTTCTCCCAAGTTTAGTGAACAGCGGAAAAATAACCTTCACGGTGTAAAAGCCGGTAAACGGCGTAGACAGTGAATATATTCGGACATATTAAATGATTTGAAAACACTTATATCACCTCCAACAAAAAAGAACAGTTCACTTAAATTTTCGAGGAAGAAAACACCGTTCCTCTTTTTCAGAAGACCACACCACAGCAGAGAACAAACGAACGAACGTTCTCTGCTGTGTGTGGTCTTCTGAAGAAGAGGAACGGTGTTTTCTTCCTCGAATATTTAAGTGAACTGTTGTTGAGACATTCTTGGAGGTGATATAAGTGTTTTCAAATCATTTAATATGTCTTCACGGTGTGATGATCAAACACACCCTCCTCAATATCAACATGGAGATCATCGACCACCAAAGTAAAAATGATATCCAAACAATTTTGACCCATGTGTGGGTTTGTCAACCACCTGCTCTAGACCAATTTCATCCATAACTAATTGCAGCCCTTCTGGTGCTATGTCACTAGTGGTGTCATGCCAATTTAAGTCCAGCAGATTCAAATCTCCACCAAACACAATGCTTTTGGCATTTGCAGGTATAATCTGTCTTGCCTGTGCACAAAATTTGTTTACAGTTGTCTCCTCGTTCGTGAGTGGACTGTACACACAGCCAAGCCAGAGGGTCCTGTCTACGTAAAGTAATTTTACACCAGCAAGACTCAATATCGTCGATTGTTTCAACTTCGCATGGTTCCAATGAGTCCTTCACTGCTATCGGCACACCTCCAGCTCTATCCAGTCGATCTCTTCGATAAATAACATAATTAGTCGGCATCCAGCAGTAGATGTTATCTTCGGGGTCAAGCTAAGTTTCAGTAGCAAGTAAAATATCTGGATCATGGAAACTTAATAATTCATGCAGCTTATCGTCTTTGTTTCTCATTTACGGAAGTTTGCAAGAATAAGATTTAATTGCTTTCGTTCTTCACCTGCTCTTCTCTTAAAACCTTCTTCTTCATTATAATTTTGTTGTTCCAGAGAATCAATTCCGTTTCTCCCTTTTCCTTTCGCTTTTGCATTTGGTGAAGGAAGTTTTTTATTTCCTCCCGTTCTTTCGTCCTGTCTGGAGCGACCGCCACTTGTTTCTCGCACCCAGGAAATACCCATCGTCTACACTTGAAAGATTTAGACAAGCGATGTTGTTGTTTCCCAGAAGAGCCAACCTTCAAAAGCAGTGGCCCGTTTGCTGTGGCCCCAGAAAGCTTTTTCCCTAATCTAAAATGTTTTGCCACTTTGACCTCCTTTTCAACACCAAGCTGTGAGAAAACCTTGGCGACAATGGTGAGGTCATGTGAGATTCTCTTCCCTGAGTCATCCTCCTTGCTTTCGGGCTTTCACCAGATACCGGTATGCTTTCGCCAGTATACTAGACGCTGTCACAATGTTGGCTTGACATTTCGTATACTGTCATATTTATTGAGTGGGTCAGTTGGTTGATTTCCATGCAGTATGGAATGAGCATTGGCTGGATTGGAAAACACTGTCCTGATATTGTGATTGTAGAGGAGTCTTTTGATGGTGTTGCCCTCACGAATCCTGTGTTTTGTGGCAAGTGCTCTTTATGAAAGGATTGGGAAAGCCATTATTTTTGGTTTTATGAAAGAAGTGGTTTGGTTGCCCGGTTATTGGCAGTTGTTTAGTGGATTTTACTTTTTGATGCGTTAGTTTTGCCTGCAGCTAAGTGTCATGATTTATGTGGATGGTTCCTGCTAATGTAATTACCGCTGTATTCTCGTGTGTACCCAAAATAACTCCACAGAATGTAAGAAAAATTTCTGTTGTAAAGCTTCATGTCTGGATAGTACTGTGGATAAGTTTATTTCCAATGCTGTCAAACGGCAGATTTCGGCAGTTCCCTGCCTGATTCGTTGCCGTGGATAGTTAACACCGTGTCGATGTTTGATTATTTTTCCCATAATTCGTATGTGGAGGATCGTAAAGATGCATTCATTCTGGTATGATCTAAATGCTACCGCAAAACGAAGCAGAGGAGTGGAAGTAGAATTACCCATGCCATGTCGGAAATCCTTTGGGTATGTGTTCGGCATAATTTTCTGTGACTAGTATTGTCTCCTTTATTAATGTATCGGCTGGGTCAAAAGTAGCTGAGTTTTCATGGTAGCGGTGGAAGAAATTGTAGGAACGTGGATACAATTTTCCAGGCTGCATTTTAAGAAATGCTACTCATAGTTCTTGTAATCAGGTGTTATAAACTTATTTCATTATTTAGGCGTACCTATTGTGCCATTATATACTGGATACCAGGATATCAGCTTTACCAGTGATAATGAACTCTAAAACTCCAGAATTTTGTAATCCAGAGCTCTCTATCCCATTTAAGAAATCCTTCCTTGCAATACTTAACCCTTTTAGGCCTAAGCGACGATATATCGTCATCGCAATTCCACTGCGAAAAAGCCGACACGACGATGTATCGTTAGCCCGGTTCAGCCGAGTTCTACGCCCTGTTAAAAAAAATTTCCTATTGCGTACATCGGAGGCGTAACTCCGATTGAAATACGTGATTTGGAACGTATATTTTCGGTTTATTTAGGGTAATTTAATTTAATATCATCTGTTTATTACCTTATGTCAATGTTACTGTTGGCGTCGTCGTCAAAGTGGACGTGAAATTGCGTTTATTTGCTGAAAATAGCCCTTGGTTCAAACAATCGTATCTCTGGAACGACGCAACGTACAGCCGCCATCTTGGTCGCGTTCGCGAGAGGGGATTCCCAATTTTCTGGCCCGCGAAAAATGACGTCATCAACTCCAACATCACTGCCTGTATTCCTCCAATGAAATGTCCTGTTTCAACGACCGTTGTTCAAACGCTTCGGTCTCGCGAGCTATCGCGAGCGCTGATTAGCTCTTTTGTGGCACGTGACTCTTCGGCCGTTCGTGAGTGACGTTACGCGAAGCGAGTCAAGGTCGCAGCCATTGGTTCCAGCAGCAGCGCGTCGCATTGCAGGCAGCTGGTCATTATAGCGTCCGGCAACGATTTGGTAGTGAGCTGTAATCGATTGTGAATCTCGAAGAAATAAAGCAACTTTAAACTATTTTTAGGGTAATAAAACATAAAATAATGATTTCGGAAGTAATAACGCGCGTTGTGACGGAAGAATATCGAGTGGATGTCATCATTCGAAGTACTGTAAGTTGAAACGTTCGTTATCACTGTTCACGTAGTTGAACTTCAGGATTTTTTTAAATAATGAAAACGTAGGACGATGGTCCCAATTATATTTCTGCGAATATAATTATATTATTACGTCTGCGAATTTTTATACTCCTAGACCGCATAGTTTTTTTATTACAATTAATTTTCGTGAGGCATGCAACTTGTTCATGGCAACCATGTTGCAGCCATAGGCTTTTTCGCACGAAAATTGAAAAAATGGCGTAGGCCTAAAAGGGTTAAGTACCTACCTGTTTCGCTGTGTTATACTGTGTTGCAAACCTGTAGACATTAAGCTTGCTGGGTAGTCAGTGTTGATGAAAGGATTTTTAAAATTTTTTTTTTTGGGGTGGGGGGGATTATAGACTGCAGTTTTCAAAAATAGTGCATGAATAAGGTGACAAACTGCTTCAAACACTGATGAAAATTTTTGTAAATTTTTGTATCGTACACGTAGGCCCCGTTTCAAAAGACAGTTTATGTTAGACGCACAAGTTTCTCTGACGTTGTTTTACTGATTGTTATTTTATGTATCAGGTTTCCAATCATTGGATTAACAAAAGTAGCCTAATAAATTGACAAGTTTATTGAACTTTCGGAAGATTTGCTAACTTTTTAACAAATTGAGTGTTTTTAAACTGAAGCGATCCATTGTTTTTAAGTTTTTGTTTTATTTCCTTACAGATGTGAAGACGTTTTGCGACTTTTGCAGGAAATTCACAATGGTGAACTGCGTGTTTTGGAACTAAGAGAACGTTTGCAAATAGCCAATAATGATGTAGAAAGAAAAGAAATGAGCGAGGCTTTGCACTTCATGTTTTCTTTTTCGGGTACTGTCTGTAACTAATGCTAAGCGCTAGTTTAATGGCTGCAGTTTCGCGTTATACTATTAGCAGTAGAAATTTAACGACGGCTACAAAAAGACTATTTTGTTAAAAACTGAATATGATCCATGACAGGAAAACATAGTTATCTGTGTTTAAGATACCAGCCTAAGATGCCTATACCGAAAGTTCAGACATTATTTTCAGGAATTATTGGTATGTTTTTGGAAAGCTTATATAATTATTACTAAGAAAAGAGTGGGAATTAAATCGAAATTCTAATCCGTAACTTGTGGTTGCTAATGGTGTAATTTTATTCAGTGCCCGTTTACTTTGATTGCAGGCAGCTGTTAACTTTCTTATTTTGGAGAAATTTCCGGTTCCTTAATTTTGTAATTTTTAAAAGTTGTGATTTCCTTGATTTATTTTTCGCGATCCTATAGGAACTTTCGGGTAAATTTTCTGATCTTATCCCACTGTTGGTTGGGCCATTTGACTTGTCTCCCTATCTTTGGCCGTAGACTGAATCTGTGCAATAGGCTGCTCCTGGCTACCATCCCTACTACTGGTTTTCAATCAAGTTAGTTTTTAAGGCCAATTTTGTCATCGGTGGTCAACGTTTCTACAGCATACACTTCTGAGCACTTCTAGGTCCTGGTGAGGAATTTTAATTGTGAGCTTACTTGTGCTACGAAGACTTCCTATCATCAGCATATAGTTCCAATCTAAAAAGTGGGGTGTTTTACTCAAAGCAGCAATAGGCTGGGTACAAATTAAAGTGGCACTATTACCGATTGAAATGCGAACGAAAATACCGTGGCGCCATCTAGCGGCAATGATATTGTTAACCTTTATAGCTTGCTCCCAGGTGCACGAGGATGAACCAAATTTTCACTCAATTATTAAGGATGTCGTGGCTTGTTTGTTTCGTTAAAAGATATGCCGTTATGCATTCCTTCGCTTGATGCAAGCAAGCGCTAGATGATACTACATAGCGCTAGATGTTGTCAGATTTCGTCTGCTTTCAATCGGTGATAGTGCCACTTTAAGTTCGTGCTGGTTTTTCACAATTGCAGGCTCCTTTCCTTGTATTTCGTTTTTAAAGAAATGTCAATCGACTTTTTATCATTTTCCAAATATGAATCTTGCCATTTTGTGGTAGTGCGGAATTTGAACCCAGGAAAGAACAAAGGTATCTTGATATCTTCCCAGTTTTATATTTATTACTTACCAT
>JAHWFP010091683.1:45292-57063 GCA_023313725.1 Lithobius niger | reverse complement strand
TTTTTTTTTTTTTAGGCCAACCCTGAGTTTCTTCGACATTTTCAAAAATAACGGCCCTGATATTCTTTCAGGGTGTGAATGAGTAACGTAGCCGAAAATGAGTGACTGTTTGCTGATGCGGTGCGGGATTCTTTGACTCATTCGTCTGATGAGAATTTCAATGTCTCGAGTTGCGCGTGATGCTGCCCCAGTCGGTAATTTGTTGGTAATCAGTTATTCAATATATTGGAGAAAAATTAAAGGAAAGACAGAATAAAACACTAGACTACATTATTTTGATCAAATCCAATGCAGGAATAGAATTATCAACAACAATTCCGCTCATCAACGGGATGCACGTCATTTGTTACCAACGTAAACTTTTCGGTTCGGTTGTTACGTTTCGTATCGACCATCCTCACTACAACCTATACAAAGAGATAACAAACGCACACACAACACGTAATTTCGAAGCCTTTGCATTGAAATGGTTGAAATTGCATGTTGCTTGTGTGTGTTTAAAAAAAAAATTTTTAATAGTGTGAAAAGAACTGACAGCATACACGTGAACAGGAAAGTCCAATTATTATATGATTTGGGGTGAAGCAGGACCGTAGCATTTGTCTCCCCTCACTTGCATGGTTAGGCTTCACCGCAAAGCAGAAACTAACATCCTAAATTGGACCCATAATTGGACTCTCCCGTTCGTTCGTGAGTTATCAGATCTCTATTGAGTATGGTGAAGATAATGATAAAAAAATTGTAGGTTAACATTAAATGTGCTATACAGTGAAATTCCTTGACGAGCGGGATTCCTCTTTATTACATTACAGTAACAAAATTGCAACTACGATCATACGCTCTCACTAGGAAACTTTGATAACAGCCTGAACTTTCTACGTTCTTCGAATTCCTTTGAAAGGTTCACCTACTGCAAAACAGTGCGTTATCACTGCAAATTCAGTCTGTCGTTAAAGGTTTCCTGGTTAGCGCTTATGGTAGTAAACGCGTTTTTTTTAATGATTTGTGAACTCGCTGCTATTTCTTGTGAATATTAGATTTCACAGAAACAGATAAACTTGTACAATCCGTATTTTTGTTCTCACGTACTCATTCTTCATTACACGACTGTGGTTTCCATCTTGAAGACTATTTGCATTCGTATTTTGACTCTGTAGCCAACATTTTCATTTTTCTTTCTTTCTCTACAGGTTTGCTGTTCTGATTACAATAACGGAACTTCTACTTATCGAGTTTTGTCTACTGACGGCATCAAGACATCTTGTTGCGGAGAGGCGGTTTACGATCCTGCCACTGAAACCTGTTGCGGCAAAAAAGTAGTACCCGCTTCAAGCGGTTGCTGTGCTGGCAAACCTTTTGACGAATCGGTTAGCATATGTTGTAATGAAAAGCTTATACAAACAAATGGTGCATCCATGTCCTGTTGCGAAGAAAACGCTTACGATGAAGAAGTCGAACTCTGTTGCTACGATTATACGAATGGTGTCGGTACGTCACCAAAGATAGTCAAAAAGACGGATCGTAGCCAGACTACTTGCTGTGGAATGGAACCGTTTGACGACATCAACCAAATATGTTGCCCAGAAACGAATAAACTAGTCACGAAATCCCATCCTGATGATTCTGAATGTTGCGGTAATCTCCCGTATGGCTACACTAACGGCCTATGCTGCAACAATATTCTTTACAAGAACGCCAGCTTGTCGACGCATGAGTGTTGTGGTGGAAAACTAATTGACATAACTAAGGGTGTTTGCTGTGGAAATAAAGTTATGGATACTTCAGGCACCCAATCTTGCTGCGATGATTCGATTTATAATCAAGAAACACACTTATGCTGCTCTTCTTACGACTACACTAGCGGGTCCCAAAACCATTCCATCATTGCGAATCCCAAAAACGTCCTGTCGTGTTGCGGATCAAAAAGTTACAACCTCAAGACTGAATTATGTTGTGGGCAAAAAGTCTTACCCAAATCTGGCAACAGTCAGTGCTGTGGAAGTCGATCTTATAACATGGATAAGGAAGTCTGTTGCAGCGGAACAACTGTGTTTCCCAAAGAAGATGGGCGCGATACATGTTGCCTATATGGAACAACAGATGCGCGACCATTGTACCCTATAGATTATTACGAATATGACCCTCGTTTTTAGCGAGTTTTTTTCTTTCTCATTTTTCTCTCATGTTGGGAAAACAATAAAACGACACTGTAACGTTTCAATATCGTACAGTGTGATAAAGTTATATATTACTTTGACTGGTATTCTGTTACAAATGTATTTTATGAATAATAAAATAATATATCTTGCACAGGCCTGGTTTTAGTACCGAAGTTAGAAGTAAATATAATTAGCATACTATTCACCATAGCACTTCGTGCATGACTTGTATTCTTCGAGGCATACTTCAGCTACTGTGGGCTACCAAACTTTTGGTTTTTACACTGCTATTATAAATCTAATTGGCGGAGCGAGCGAGCGAAGCGTACCGTATAACGGACACCAAATTGCAAAATGTTGGTTGGTAGGTCGCACTTATGTAGTCGGGGTAAAGCTCAAACGAAAGATCGGATTCGAATGAAATTTGGTACAACGCATGATACCCTAATTAGTATTGCTGAGCCAAAATTTGCCGTAAATTGAACAATTATTATGGGAGAAATTACAAATTTTCGAATTTATTTCTAACACTCACTATTATAAATTTGGAGTCGTTAAGGAAGCAGGAATAATTAAGGAATTCCAACAAAGCATACACCAGGCTGGTGGTAGTCAAGTGAACTTTAAAAAACACGGCAAATTAAATTTTGGTTGCTTCTTTCTAGCTGATAACCTTTTTTCGACCTAACTCAATGAAATAATAACATATGATTGTCGCATTTTAACCATTAAAACTGGAATATCGCAACAATAAAAAACAAATGGATTCCGTTAATGATACACCTTAGAATCATTTGAAAAAAAGATGCTTGGAGGGATTACCTTCAGCATGGAACGAAACTAGTATTTACACTTGGAATCCCAAATATGAAACCTAGATCACCGTATCACAGCGAAGTGATACATATAAAACCAAACTATACATGAGACGATGTATTTGCACCACATCACGAAACAACAACATGCCTGTGTCTAATAGTTTAAAGATTCCTCATTACCACGGCAACGTTTATAGTCTCGATGTCATGGCGAATTAATGAATAATCATATTCTCAAACGCAGCTGCTACTTACGAAATAAGAATCACAACTAAACTTCAGACTTACAACGCTAGTTACAGACACAGCTAAAGTGGCGGCGGTGGTAACCACATTGCCAGGTCTTTGATTCGGGAAGCAGGGTGGCCGGAAAACCCGATGTACACCACCACGAAACTTTAGACGGACAAATTTTTGGTTGCGGTGTCTGATGTTGTATGTTTAGCCGCAGCGAGCGTGGTAGCACAAGCGAGACATGTAATTTCGGGGGGGAAATGGTTTTCGTTTGTTACGTCTTTTTAATATAATTTGAAACATTAATTCTCAAGAAAACAAAAATATCCGTAAACTTTTAGAGAGGTGGAAATCGGGTTTTCTGGCTACCCGCTTTAGCATGTCTGTGACTAGCATTTTATGTTTTTTGATAATTTTTTTTTAGATATTTACACCCATTTCCCCGGCTTTTATAATGTGAAATGGTGTTAGGATGAAGAGTAGCGTCGGTTAGTATAAAAATTAAGTGATTTGGCCTGGTGGCCTTAATCTACATCATTACCCAGATTTCGTTCGTAGTTTTCTTCTGATTTGGTTGAAATTCATGACAACATACATACGTTGATCAGTGGTAGCAAGAGTCACGGAGAGTTTGGAATAGAGGAACTATTAAAACATGCTGTGGCATGTTCAGCCAATCAAAATTAGAGGGGACTATTTGTTTCATTTGTGATATTCTCACCACTCCAATTCTATGAAAAAATTATTTTGCAGACTTGCCTTACCTTGGTCTGGCCACTGACAGAATGACTAAGCGCCCGTCGAATATCGCCCGTTTTTGCCTGTTGGAGAGGCTGGTGCACCTTGCCGATACGAGAGTTCAATAATTGAGCCCAGACATGGCGGCGAATTTAACTCCGTTAGGGAAGTGCGGTAAAACATAACACAGTCAAGCTCGGGTTATGGGTTAAAACGTGAATTATTTCTGATCTAGAATGAGTGAATATGGAGAGTTGAGAACTAACACAAAGCCAGAAAATGTGCAGTGGCTGCTACTGGAGTGTCGTGAGGTTTTGCAATGCGTATCACGCAAGGTGCGTTAAAGACCGGTTGCCACCAAATTAGGATTGCAGCATTTAGGCCTATCGAGTTCTCTCTCACAGGAAGCAAAGGAGTGCACAAAGCAAAACGTTTAAATGCAACAAACAAGCCACGTGACTCCTTAATTATTGAGTATAAATTTGGTACGCCCTCGTGCACCTGGAAACAAACTATAAAGATTAACGATATTAGTGTCACTAGATGGAGCCAGGGGATTTTCTTTATATTTTTTCGTGGCGCCATCTAGTGACAACAGTATCGTTAATCTTTATAGCTTGTTTTTATGCAATAATTAAAGAGTCACGTGGCTTGTTTGTTGCGTTTAAAAGTTTTGCTTTGTGCATTCCTGAGCTTCCTGTGAGAGAGAACTCGATAGGCCTAGATGCTGCAGTGCTAATTTGGTGGCAACCGGCCTTGAAGCCTAAAGCTTTTCCCGGCAAGTGATGTACAAACGTTGGGGGAAAAACGGCCGCGTCTATCTCTTATTAATTTGCAGGCCAATTCTTTCGACACGTCAATAGTAACACGTTTATTGTAGACATGCTTGCAAATAAACAACTCCCTATTGTTAAGAAAGTGTTGGCAGACGTAAAGTTATGCTTGGGGTTTGCTGGAAAACGGATAGCCGTCCTCTTAGAAATCTTGGTAGATTAAAAAAAAAAATCCATCACTGTGCTCTTATTTGCGTTACTGCCCAGCTGCGGATTATAATGTATTACAGGCTAAATTGACAAGTGGTCTTCAGGAGGGTGAGGGGGTAGCCTACTTTGCCATTATTTTTATGGTTATAATCGTATTGTAAGTTTTAGAGAATGTGGAATGTTGCGTAGATACCCATTGGACGAGATTTCCTTTTAGGCGTAGGCCTAGCTGTTTTAGTAACAGGATAGTAATGAATGGCCAAGCGCGCACCTTGCATACATCTCAGATAGGTGAGCGAGGTCATTACTTGAAAAATTCGATGATCGCATCAAGTCATTCTCTAAGTATAGCCCGAGTTACCAAAAGTCCGTATATTGTTATTAAAGAACTGAACCCATTGATTTACACTTCTGTTCCGCCCCACACCAATTGTTACATAAAATTCTTTTAAAATCATCTCTTCAATTATTAGGCAATGCTCATAAAACTCTAATTTTCTACGAAACTTTTCATCTGCATTTTTTTTAACGAATTGCATACAATTTTCTTTATTAATTTAAACAAAATTTTGTTTTTTCGTTTTTAATTAAAGCAAATCTCCGGAAAATGTCCCATCGGGATAAACTTTCCGTCGGAAAAAGTGCCTGCCGGGAAAAAGACCTGTCGGGAAAGTGTGTCAGGAAAATATACTGTCGGGAAAATAAGTGTCAGGAAAACGTACCAGACTCCTCTCATGCAGTATTGTGATTCTACTGAGAACCTGAACATTTTTATTTGTATTTACAATTCCTTTTCCATGAAAGGCAGCAACATTTCATCTGCTGCTGAACATCTTGCGATGACTAATATCTTCCGAGCTGGTTACGGAAGTCTTCAAGATTGCATTGTGGAGCTAAGATAACAATCTGAGTTGTGATCCAGAGTTCGTTGCTTCGAATCCCAGACAAGTCATCTCAGTGAGATATAGGTTCATAATATAGGATTACCCTAAAAAATCTATCTTTAATGCGTGAGTTTTGCAGTCGTGCTACAGCTTTCCGTTTAGCCTGTGAAGAAAAGCAGCCAAAAAATAAATTTACAATAAACTTTCATTTAATTAGACTCGGTCGTTTCTCGAGCGATTCGAAGTGTTATTTCAGTTAACGTTTAGAAACACGGAGTTTAAAGAAGAATCAATAAGGGTACTATAATGTCCGCAGCCTATGTTGAGCTCTCCCCAGAACGTACACAGATAATCGGTTATACGTTTTTGGTAGCAGAGTGCCTTGTTGATATCCAATATGGTTACAAAAACAATGGTGGCCGTCAATTAAAGCCGCTTCCTCCAGGAAGACGTAGCCGCTCATAAAATTACTGCAGGACTCAAGATACGCCACGCACACAATAAAATACAGGAAGTATGCTCAACTGCTTAGCTTTATTGACATTAAGGCTACAAGGATAGTGGTACAGTACATAACAGTGATGAAAAGTACCATTAACATGACTCAAATAATGGGTTTTAATACTGGCGATAGCGATCCTCTGGTCTTTCGTCCGTTGTTCCATACAGGCAGCAAGAATCTCGTCCATTTTCTTTGCTAAACACTGTAGTCCCAGTGCAACAAACCTCCTTTCTAAAGTCGTACGATTTGCTTCCACAACATTGAGTGAATAAGTTTATTGGGGTCACTTCATTCCCACAACATAATTCCTTTTGTGTATTATAGAACCGAGTACCGCAGCATTGCTGCGTGCTTTCAGCCTTGGCTAGTATTTGTTGCCCACAACATTGTTCTTTATTGACGTTGTAACCTTTCAAACCACAACAGGTAAGTTTGTTTTCTGGGTTTTCAACGACGCTAAACTGGAGCTTCAATTTGGTGTTATCGAACGTGCTGCAGCAGAGTTGTGTGTTCGAATCATAGACTTGAGAATTCCCACAGCAAGATTTCGACCCGTCGATAATTTTGTCTCCACAACAGGTACTCACTCTTCTGTCCATAGCCTGGCTCCCACAACATTCATGAGTCAATCTGGAGAAGTTTGAAAAGAGGACATTGTTGCAACACAACCCGCTATCCAAGCCAATGGAATTCTGACCACAGCACCCATGATCAGATCGTCTGGACTTGGTGACAACTTTGTTAGAACAGCAGATCTGCGTAAAGTACTCGTACGGTTCAGATCCACAGCAAAAACGCTGGTTCGGGTCAGTCTTCTTGATGACGTTCGAGAAAGAAGTTCCGTTTACAGAATAGTCATAGCAACAGAGTTCGTTTACATTGTCGTAAGTTTTACCACCGCAGCAAAAAGTGTCTTGGCCTTTTCTTTCCGACAGTTGGTTGTCACAGCAAATGTGAGTGGATGCATCAAAGATTTTTCCAGCACAGCAACCACCAACTCCAGCTACTAATTTGTTATCGCAGCATGTTTCCTTGCTTGGGTTATAAGCTCTACCTTCGCAACAATTATTGTCTTCGCTGTTACGTGGTAAGACGCTGTAGGTGGTAGTGCCATTGAGGGTACTGGTACAACACAACTGGAAAAAGAAGATTAAAGAAACGCTATTAACAAAAAATTAGAATTTGTTTCGCTGTGGCTAACTTGTACAAATGTGATAAGAACTTCGGTAAAAGTAACGTAGGTACAATATGGTGGATCAAAAAAATCCTTTTTTTAAATTTCAAATCATAATAGTGCGGAAAAGTTAGTGATCGACCTCCTAATCATTATATAAATGAAAATAAATCTACAATTTCTTTAGAGGTGTCCACTTGGCCTGATGTTTAACATTTTATAAGTCAACGGGAAAAATCGCTAATTGTGGAAAAATGATTTTTGACTATTTTAAAATGCAGTTTTTTACGTTATCTCATTTTGTTCTCTCAGAGAATACTAAATAATGCCAAAATCAAAAGCATTTTTTTTTTCTTCCAGAAAGTAGTACGAATTATCTGCCACCAATCTAGGAAGAAAACGCTTCTTTTTTTTTTACCGATTTTACGACGTAAATGAAAACGATGTTTAGCAGCAAATTGTAAATTTTTTTTATAATTCTGGCTTCTCTTAGAGATTTCTGAGAATACTATTTAATAAGGTAATGTAAAAAGCTATAGTTTAAATTAGTTAAAAATCATTTTTTCCTCATTGACTTGTAATGTTAAATTTCGGCTGGGCACCTCTAAATTATTTTTTTTTGGATTTATTTTCTTTTTTTTTGGATAGTGATTAGGAAGTCGAAGAACAACTTTTCCACTTTATTACGATATGAGATTAAAAAAAAAAAAGAGTCTTTTTTTTGATCCACCCGGACGTACAACTGGTACATCACACTACTCCTATCATATATACCAATTATTCAATTTCTGTGAAATCTACAATTTATTTATTAAGATGGCAAGGTATCACTTGTACCACTCTTACCATCGTGTACTATGACCGAACGTGGATCAGGTCATTGAGTCAGCTTGGTATTGGGTCGTAAGGGTTCAGTATTTGGCAGGGGTCACTAAGACTTCTCACCTTACCCGGAATTTCGGGGCACACACGGCAATTTGACAGCATAAACTGATGACGTAACCCGTTGGGGTAACCCAACAACCACTATAAAAGCAAAGGCTTTACGAAATCATTGTTTTACGTGCAAAGGTTAAAAATGATTACCAAATTCATAATTTTTGCAGAAAGTATGACTACGTTCAGAAACACTATTTTTTTCAGAAACATCTGCTTTGCTGAAAGTTTCTAAAAATGTACTTGTTACTGTCAGTATTGGAAATGTAAGTAGTTTTTGAAAACTTGATTTAAAAAAAAAACAAGCAGCTACAGCGATTACCTAGTAGCATCCGGTCTTCTGTACAGTTCCGCCACTACCAATGCTGAGGCGCACACCTCTATCACGCATTGCAACAGCTATCTCTATTACATACTCTAAAAGCAGTAACTATCAATACTGCCAGTCAAAAATATCTTAGCTTTTAAGCTAATTTGCCATTTTAGACGTAATTGTCAGCTTTTAAGCCTAATATTTACCTCCAGCTTAATTTCGTAAGTAGCAGCTAACGGAGATTTGGATTGTATAGTAAGCCTATTCATTTTTGCAACAGGTGAGCCTCCAGGCACACCACACGGTTACATTGTTAAAACGTAACGCACAACATAACGTAACGCACAACAATTAGTGACGGGAGAGACGCTGTTAATGAGCCAGTAGCGACTGGTAGCAACTTGACGTTGTCGTGGTAACGTTATTTTAGGCCTAAATTTTCATTTTTCACGCCTAATTTTTTTAACTGCAATTTTAATTTCGTAAGTAGCAAATAAGCCTAATGGAGAATTTAGTTCAACGGTAAGCCTATACATTCATACAACAATGCTCGAGACTATTTTAAACGAAGCTAAAATGCTTTGGTTTTTACAGATGTATGTTATCCTTAGGATTTCAATTCGACGACCAAATGTTATTATCTAACACTGAATCTAACGTTGTAAGCCGTGGTCGTCTCTATCAGACATCATTGCGAAGCTGAAAAAAGGCGACGGACGGACGGACAAAGTCGTTGCAATAGTCTTCTCAGCTGGTATGGCTGTACAGAAGACTAAAAGGAGGGGGTGTTTCTGGCCGGTTGTCCGGGTCATTTGGACAGAAGATTATTCCGGATTACTGGCCCCCTTAGGCAACCATAATTTGGCTCACCAACTAACTTTTTGTGATTCAACTCCAACTTCGTTATACCTTGCAAGACAGACTCAGAAAACCAATTCTGATGTTCAGCGATGCCGAAAAAATAATTAATAAACTGTGACAACAAAATAATGATAATTGTCGCTTAACTGTGAGGAGTAATGCTTAACAATTATGTGAACGCAAGGGATTACCGGGACCCAACCTTTGAAAAACAGTTTCATCTGCACCTTATAAGCAGTGATACCAAAGTCCCGCTGACGATTTGAATTTAAATTTATTGGTCAAAAGCCATGGCCAACAATGTAAGAAGTCACAATCACTAACCAACAATCGCTTTAAATGGGCGGTGCACGAGGCTAATAATTGCTACGTTTGTTTGTTTGTTTGTTTGTTTATTGAGAGCCAAAAAGACCTTAAAGTCATACGCTCTACACTAAATGAACCTTAACGTAAGTTATATCTAATCCGAATAGACCTGAAATACCGTGAGGAACCGACAACCGGGGCAAGGAACAAGATTGAACCGAACTAGCCAACAGACCATAACCCTTCCTCTCCGACCCTGGCAGAGACGTCCTGTATGCAAACAAAACAAAAAGTCGAGGGAAACAAAGAGGACTAGGAATATGGAACTAAATTACCCAAGGCGACCCGTTGCCTTGCAGAAACCCAACACGAGACGTAGGTTGTGCCCAGCATTCACATTATGGGGAGGCACACCCAAAATCACTACGTTGCAGTGGCCGGCAACAATATGACCTCTGTAAACAATGAAACTTAATTTACCACACCATAATATTATTAGCCAGCGAAATTGTTTAAATGATGCTGGACGATGAACATTTTTAAAAGGATTTGTGAAAAACGATAAATATTCAAAACGTGCAAAAATACACAGACGGGTTCGATCACTCAATCAGCGTTTATTAGCCAGCAAAAAATAACTGTTTCAACAATGCATAAACCGCTGGCATAAACCCATGAAAATAATTCACGAAGTTGCTTTAAATCCCAGCATCAGCTCTCCTACTGGCAACT
Source organism: Lithobius niger (assembly GCA_023313725.1). Lineage (NCBI taxonomy): Eukaryota > Metazoa > Arthropoda > Chilopoda > Lithobiomorpha > Lithobiidae > Lithobius > Lithobius niger. The sequence goes on along the minus strand of JAHWFP010091683.1, from coordinate 46,423 downwards.
TGCTGAACTAGGTCCCAACTAGCTTAACCCGGGAGATTGAACAACAAAAGGAAAAAAAAATCATTAAAAAACATCTGCAAACCAAAAATCCTTTCTCCAAACGGTTTTCAAAAGATCAACTTACGCGTCATTAAGTGTGAAAACTACGTATTTGAGGGCTTGTAAAACTTTATTCCCTGAATCCTTTTGCACATGCTCCCGGGTTTGTTTACATAACGCACTAGCATGTGCTCAATCTCTGTGTCAACCGATTTCACGATTTTTATATTTAAGTATTTAATGGCTATTTTGTCCCTCTCCAATTGGTTTATGTAAATGTGTAATGTTTATACACTGAAAAAAAAAATACGGCTTGACTGATAGTTGAAGAAACTTTATTCCTTATTGATTTACTTTCCGGAAAAAAATCCAACGCTATACCAAAGCTGCCGAGCCCTCGGAAGAAACATGAGCACATAACCGAGTTCATAATTTCCACAATAATTGTGTTAAACACATGAAACAAATATGGGAGTGGAGTACTTATCCGGGGCTATTACCTGATACCAAATTTAAGTTTTTAGGACCATCGGTTGATTCGTTATCAACTCTCAAAATAGCAGAAATTAAGCTATTTCTAGCAAAAAATCGAAAATCTTCTGAACAAGTGCCGACGGGGGGGGGGGGGAATCAGGGATGCACATCAAGGGTAACTGGAAACAAACAGATGTGATAGCAAGTTCAAAACACAGCTTAAACCCCCGCCCCCCGAAGCAAAAAATAACATAAAAAGGGTGTATAAATCGTTCAGTTTGCATGAATTTGAGATTTTTTTTAAATTTTGAAGCTTGTGTTTGTGTCAGTCACTTGGAAAATAAAAACCACTTGGCGCACATTTCATATCCGCCTGCCAATTTTCAACAAGCTATGTTGAATAGTCTCTGTGTAATCTTGTTTTATAGCAAAAAAAAAAATGAAATTGGTAAAAAACTGGAGTTGGTGGCCATCAGAAAACTAAAAAAAAAAAGGTTAAAAAATTAATAATAGCTTAAGGAAAGAGAAAAAAAAAAAGCATGCTACGGGAATTGAACCAGGGACCCCCACACTCCATAGTCGTTGACGATACCCACTCAGCTACAATCACACACAACC
>JAHWFP010091683.1:32790-45282 GCA_023313725.1 Lithobius niger | reverse complement strand
GCGGAACGCTGTCATCGGCAGCGCCAGCAGCTATCTCCATCTGCAGCAAGCAGGACATACGATGCCATCTCCGCCATCTACCGAGGGAACGGCAAATTATAAAAGTAGCAGCCAAGGCCCGCTGAGATAGTAGCTGCGCCCGGAACGCAACGGCCAGCAGCGCGAACATACGATGCCAACTACCAACCGAACGGCAAATTAAATGGGGGTGGGGGGTGGAGCGAGACGACGCGGAATGAGCGAGCGACTCCGCTAGTGTTTAATAATAATATAAAACATTAAAACAAGGCCAATCAGCACTTGTGAGGAGATAATGCAGTTCTAATCATATGAAAAAAAAGTGAATGCTGACTTCAAAATGTAACGCAAGCAACAACAACAAGAAAAAGAAATGGACCCAAAAACAAGATTGGTGTTTCCATCTCATAATTACTAAAAAAAAAAAAAATGGATTTCATCAATTTTCAACAAAACAAAACTTGTTAAGGATTCCAGCCAAGCGTTTCGGCCGTGAGAAGTCGTGATATCAAACGCCAAACTCTTTTGCCAAGCTAATCCCACCGACTAACATTTCAAACGTTAAATGATATAATCGAAAACTGCGCAGTAAGCAATTTTCATATATTTCATTAACCTTCGAACTATTACTCGGTGGGATTAGCTTGGCGAAAGAGCAGGCGTTTGATATCACAACGTCACACGGCCGAAAAGCTTGGCGGAAATCCTTAACAAGTTTGTTTTGGGTGATACTTCTGCATCAGTCAGGTGTAGTATTTTCAAAGTAGATGTTTTAAACTAAAAAGTAGCCAGATAAGTGCACAAAGATTGTACAAGACGTTTCGGGGAAACGTAGCACCACATTATCAAATACAACACAAATTTATCAAGCATACAGCTTTGTAAAAAAAACGCAGAAAGGCATGCCATACTCACTTCCTTTTCAAGATGGCTTAAAAAATTTAATAAAACTTTTTACATTTTTAGCGGTTTATAAGTCATTTCAACCAGGAAGTGCGTTTGCCATGCCTTTGGGTTATTTTATAGCGATGATTATTTGCTGATAATGAATTGCACGGGATGCTGTGTATCCACAAAATGACGGTGTGTCCCCAAAATGACCTTTGGGCACATATCTGGAATTTTTTTATCCAACAGTTCTTAGCGCCTGTTTCTTTTCAACAGTAGTATAGAGTTTTTCCATAGTTTTTAATCGAAACCGAAATTTTCTCGTTACGAAACCGAAACGTTAATCGTAATCGAAGCCGAAACTAAAAAAAATTCCGCTCCGTAGGTTTTGCCTCAGCTAGAGTTGCACACTGCTCAGCAATTAATTTGGTGACTTAATTTGGTGATTTACATTACAAATTCCATGTACCGTGTTAAGGAAGGGCTGACAATTTTGGCAACGCCCACACCTGTATACCCCTAGGCGCATGTCAAGTTTGATTCCAATCCCAATTCAAAATAAGCGGTTTGAGAGAAATCGCCCGAACTAGTAAACAGACAGACAGACAGTAGGCTTCAAACTCAAGTAATTAACATAGGCACAGCCTTCGATAGTAATGATAGTTACCCTGTTTTGTTAACCAACCTGTTCGCCGTATTTATACGTTTTGTCTCCGCAGCAGTCGCCGGTTCCTTCGTTAACGACATAGCCATCTCTATTGTAGCAACATTTTTGAGTTCTTGGATCAAACGCTTTCTTTTCGCAACACATAGCTAAGGAAACGGATTCTGGTGGGATTCTGACGACTTCACCTCTGCAACAGATAGCGTTGTCGGTGTTGATAGACTTTTGTCCGCAACAGGTTTCTCCGGGTACCAATGGGACGACAGCACCGTTGCAACACCTTTCAGTCCGACTGTTGAATACGCCTGATCCGCAACATTTTTCATAAGCCGGCATCTTACTGGGGTGTACGGAACCCAGGCAACATTTCTCTGATCCAGGGTTAAACAGACCTGCTGCAGTCATATCTGGAAAATTACGGGAAAAAAAACAAGTAGTTGTAATAAGCATTCGAAATATGCTATATCTATTAGTACAGGTAAGGGTGGAGAGTTGGAGAGAGGAAAAATGGGATTCGTAGAACTGCCTATAGCTGTCTGAAAAGCCTGACCCCCGCAAGCCCGCACCAATAACTTTTTGTCCAACTGCTGTAGGAAAATGAGACTATAGCAATCGTAATTGTCAAAAGGGCACAGACACATTCATGGAATGTAAAATCCGTGAGTCCATTCCCGTTACTGGCCGTGAATAGCAAGGCAGAAAGACGAGAGCAAATATCACAGTACCCAACATTTTGGACCCGCCTTTAGGCTTGTGGGCACCAATTTCAAAGCGACCTTAATTCTATAGTTCTTATTTATAGTGCTTTCCTACTTATTTATTGTTCTCTCCTCTCCCAGGAGGACTCCGGGAATTTACAGTCCGTCAATGTGTACGTTCCTTTTGTCGATGACGATTCCTACTTTCTTGCATCAACTGGACAAAAATTAATTGAAATGAAATGAAGTGAAAAAAGATGATCACCATTTTACGGTGAATTGGTTCAGGCAGGGCAAGGTTACCACTTACGCCAGTCAACAACATTAATACGACTAAAACACTAAAAAAATAAAATAACTAAAACTATAGAGCAGTGACATAACGTAGTATTAGGGCGCGTTTACACAACGACTCGCCTTTGCATTCTCGCTGCTAGAACTCAATCGCGATGGCAAAGGTGACATTGCCATGGTAACAACGCTAAATGGATTAGCTAAATCCGACATCGTTTGATTAAATACTTGCAGTCTTATAATCCGTGCCAATAATATAAAGAATTCCTCATGACGAAACAATTTTCCCAAAAGCTTCTGAACTCACGTTATTTGTTGTTTTCGTTGCGAGGCGGCAGACATAAAATCGCCGCCATGTTGGAATTTGAGGTGATTTCTAGCTTCTAGCTGCGAGAATGCAAAAGCGAGTCGTTGCATAAACGTGCCCTTATTGTGCATTATTATGTAATTCCTGGAGTCCACCTGGGGGAGTTCGTGGGAAAGGAGAGATCAATAAATAAGAAGGAAAGCACTATAAATAAGAACTAGAATTAAAGGTCGCTTTGAAATTGGCGCTCACAAGCCTGAAGGCGGGTCCAAAATGTTGGGTACTGTGATATTACTATTGTGTATAACTCTATGGTGGAGCCAGTAACTGGGTTAGCTGCAAGGGGCACTGGAGGGGAACAAGAAGGTCGTCTTACTGAAACCAATGCTATTCGACTGGATTTCTTAAGCCTACAACGCGCAATTTTTGTTGTTGGAGAAAACAACGTTTTTTTAAGCATAAGAAATCCGCTCTCAAAGCACTGTCTTGACTCAAATTCCGTTTATTCCCTTACATTTTAATCTAGTGCACCTTGTAGCTATTACCTCCAAATGGTGTCTCGTAGGCAATATGACGTCACTTGACGCTGATCTGTAGGCACTCCATAAGAGATTGTACAAAGGTTTATAAAAAATGACAAGTATAAACAGTACGGAAACACCCATTCAAACTATACTTTGGTGGTTTGTTCTGCATCGATATGTTTCCCAAGACAGGAACAAGGATACGTCGTTAATCTGGTCGATGCCACCCAGGCAGGTGGTCATGGGGTAGACGCGTTGCTCGTCCAATCGAAAAACATTCCTATTATTTCGAATCTTATGGACTAACACAACAAACGTTCACACCCTTCGTTTCCTGAAACGGAACTCTAGCTTCAAAAACTACAACGAATGCATCGTCAAATCTCATTGTACGAGCAAGTGCGGAAGGTATTGTTTTTTTTTTTTACTTTCTGCGGCACTATACGTTCGAGGACGACCTGTTGAACGCATCTTCTCAAATTTCGACAAACGAGCTGTCTCATATCTCATACCCAAAGCTGCTTGTAAAGTAATTAACATGAGGAGAGAACCAGCTGTTGGTTTAACGTGTACACTACTGGTCGATTCTTACTGTTTGGAATGTTGCAAATGCAGAGGTAAAATATTCTTAATACCTTTTTCGGTTGTTAATGTATTTGCTTTACGTAATTTAGTATTTTTTGTATTTAATCTTTTTCGTATCTTTGCGTAATGTGATTTAATTTAAATTCTAAACAGGTTTTCTGTCGTATTGGATTTTAAACCAGCCATAAACCAACTCCAACAGCTTTCCCACCCGTGAACAGCACGTGCTTCATTCTTGAATGAGGGCTATTCAGATGCAGCCACTCACAACAACCGTTGCCCCCAATACAACGTTGCCGCACGTTCCTGAAACGTTCGAAGCTTTCACAAAAAAAATCTGTCAACAATCAATGACGTCACATATTGTTGCGGTATTGTTGCGTGATTGTTGCGGGGGCTAGATTTTCGTTAATTTGGGGCATTTAGGACCCTTCTCGTTTATTAAGAATACGCCGACGCTAAAAACGGTTTTATTTCCTATCTTTCGACATCATTTCTCACATTTGTAGCCTCCTACTTCCAGAGGAGAAGAGGTACATATATGTATACATCTATATATATATCGACCGTAAGTTTTTAATGATTAAGCTCATTTCACGCATTTTGCCGAATGTTAGATTCTGAGCCAATGTTTAAATTCTTGAAGCGTCCTCTGCCACCTCTATAGAACTGTACTGTGTTATTTTGTTCTGTTTTTTTTTACCACCATCTTTTGCAGGATCGGTGTTAGTGGCCCTTGCGACTCCTTCCACCTAAAGGTGGTAAATTAATTTAATATTATTACTATTATTATCGTAATCTGTGGTTATTTTATGACACCACTATGGTTTATCAAAAACTTTTGGTGTTTTATTCCTGCACTTTTGAAAATGTTTTAAACCATGCGCAATGGCTGTTTGCTGTGACGTCACCATGAGTTAGCCAATGACGAACGAGAACAACGGCTGTTTGGCCGTCTGATTGGACTAGCCCAGCCACATGATATGCACGTCACAGCAAACAGCCATTGCGCGTGGTATAGGTCTAACTAGAAACGTCGAGGAGTTGTCCGTGTTTACATGTTCACTTAGCTTTATTTACTTTAGACTCCTGTCATTCAAGGTCTTTTATTATATGTCCTTACCTGTTCGCTGTCATGGGTCTACTGTGTTCTTTGTTTTTTTCAGCACTCAGCAGTAACTGGAAATTACTGCCCTTAACTTGCAAAATACTTCAAAAATAAACTTGTGGACCTAGTTACAGTACCATTTGTATGTGTTTTTTTTGGGGGTGGGGGGGGGGGGGAGATCCATGATAACTTACTTGCGTTTGATTGATACCTTCTTGATGGATAAATCTGAAAACCGGCGTGTGATTCTTTGCATATAACTGCGGTCAATGCCAACACAAGAAGTGTAGGCAAATTCATGTTTACCAAACTTCTTATCCAATTAGTCTTTTATTTGCTGAACCTGAAAAAGGCCGAAATACAATTTACCAATCTTATGCAAATGACAGTTAATTTAGTTTTTACCTACAATTAGTGATACTTACTGAAACAACATTGACACAATATTGGACTGAAGCCTATTTTGCATTATATTGTACGCAGGGTGAACAGTAAAATTGTCATCCAGCTTTGATGGCTCGAGTCCTACTGAACTAAGATTCATGATACTTTAATGATCTGCTTAGGAGAGGAGGAGCCACTGATTTAGCAAGAAGGGCATGACCTTGCCAAATGTTCTCAAGGTCATTCCGTTGTTAGTGTCTTAAATAAATTCAATTCAATGAAATCCATTAAAGTGCACATAAACATTCAATCATTGGTTATTTTATTGGTCATTGGTTATTCTCGCCCGTCAACTACCCCATCACTTGTTACCAGATAGTAAATACATTAAAAAATATTTTCCCATTTTTATTAACAAACTTACACGTAACAGATATGTGCGCAAATTCCCGTCATAACCTCCCCCATTATGACGTGGACCTCGCCCAAAATTCGAGCTGCTTCCCAAATTTGCATTAGCCAAATCTTTCTTGCTTGGTTCGCCAAGTGGAAGGACTGGGTTTCTTGTTCCGTCCGCTTTTTTTTTTGAACGGACACACTAGTAGGTGTTTACAATAGATTTGAACTGTCTCTAAGCTCTCACTTATTGCAGGGTTGACTCAGCAGTAAACCATGTAATTTAGTTTTATTGAAAAACCTGATGACACAGGATGTATTCTCCGATGTGTCGTTTGAATTGTTTGTGTGTACATGAATGGCTTACATTGAAATGATTTGCGCGTAGGTGCAATTCTACTTTAATGTAAGTATCTTATATACACCACACACCATGGGAATAAATTAGAAGCAGGGGGAAAAATTGATTACTAATGCAAAAACCAAAACGAAAATCTGAATAGAATTATAGGACGGCGTAACACAAAAAAGGGTGTTTGCGGCCCTTGAAAAAAGTGTGCGCCGATAAAACAGTCTTCGGCTGTGGTGAAGATAATTTCTTTGTTCTCAACTTGTATGCCTACGTAATTTTATTTCAATGCTGGTTGATGCACATTACACATTTAGCTATGGAGAAGGTCATTGACATTGGTCGCATTGGACACCGCCATTGGACTATGTCCTTGGTAGCAATGGGCAAGGCCGTCTGCTTCATGGGCAATCAATGACCTCTCTTGCACTCATCACGTTACCCAAGTACCACGATTCTTCCTTTAGTAATGCCCGAACATCTAGTCGGTCACAATTTACCCAACCGATGGTAACATTCGTATGCAATAAAAACGTAAAGGGAGAAAATGGAAACCATACTTTATTGACTTTCTGTCTTTAATTATATTTCGATATCATGTCATTGCAAATGCAATGTCATCTTCAGAGTGGTAACGATAGTTAACTGACTATATATTAGCAGCATTTGACCGAGTCTAGAAATTAGACTCTCTCCTTGAATTATCACCTATACATTGATTGAAATAAAAATTTGACAAGTCATGGTTACCTCGATGCAGCCAGCATCGTATACTTATAAACCTGTTAAACAACCGTTTTGCTGATTGAGTCATCATCACGCGACAATCTGCTTTTCATTTCTTGCACATGTAGGGTTAATCGAATTTAAATGTTGTAAAGTAAAAACCTGACAGTGCACACATAGTGATTTTTAAGTTTAATTTAAATCTCATTTAAACGCATATCGTGACTTTAAAAAGCGCGAATTGGTATAATGCACTTCTTAATGTATAGTATAATTATTTAACGATTCTTAGAACTTTTGTTTTTCGGTATTTTGATACAGTATAAACTTCTACTAAGAATCTGAACATGAACAGTATCTGATTAATGAGGCATTTAACCGAGTTGTGCTCCCCCTTCCCCCCTTTAAATGATTTCTGCCCAGTGCTGTCGTCGAATATCCTCCCCCACCCCGACTTGAGGCGAAATTGCAGATCTCTCTCATTATTACCACCGTGTCATGTCGTAACATCTCATTTCATGACTCTGCCTTTGTGGAAATCACAAAAGACGAGTATCTGTACGACTTAAAGCGAATCAAGTGCCTTTCGTTGCTTGCCGTCATCTGGCAGCGCCTATACCGGCCGGTCAGTGGAGTAAAATTGCACATGAAGGACATGAACCATTTCCCACGCTGCACTCGTTTTTTCAACCTAATTGATGAGCGAACCTGTACGTGCAATAAATGGCTGAAAAGAAAAGGGTTGAGAACCTATGTAAAGTGTAGTACTAACACAAATTAGAAGTGATGTGTGGTTCGACGTTACGTTTCTGAGAAAATATGTGCGCTGATTGAGTGAGCGAAGCGAACGAAAATCAGCGTTTGTCATCAGAAACAGCCTTTTTTCCTAAATACAGTTATTAAGTACTAGGGTAAATATTTATTCAGTAGTGAAAATGAATTTGTTGAATCTTGAGAAAAGAAAGAGTAGGCGCAGTAACCGTTTGTTTACGAATTGAACCCTTACGAAAAACGCGTACTTCTGATCATTTGCTTGGTCGTTTGACTGTTTGTTTTTGATGTGGAATTATCCGTCTTTGCATAAGTATTGAAGCAAGAAATCTCCTCGAGCGCAGCGAAACGCGGCGGAATGACAGAGCGACTCCGCTAGTCCAATATTAAAATTATACCAAACCCTTAAAAGCTTATTGCCCGAATCCAGCGTTGCTGACACGAAGTTTCCGTGCAATTTACGTTAGACGGCATGTGGGAAAAAGAGAGATTTCCAATATGATTAAGCTTCAATGACCTGTCATCGTTAGCGTTTAACGTTATCTATTTTATGATTCGAGATTCAAGTCTTGAACACTAGATCTGAACACAAGGACTTGAACACACGATCTTTAAACAAGCTTTTGTTTACAGATATCTCCGAACGACATTACGTATACTGGCTGATGCACAATTTTCCTTCTTTCAAATTCTTGTTAGTTCATTCCAATGCTGTCGTGCACTGTAAACATCATTTTGTTAATAAACAAGTACTGTCACAGTAGAGAAAACTTAAACCTAAATTGGGATGGTGAATTGTGTACATACCACAAACTCAATTCAAATACCCTGAACCCCCTCCCCCTATTATTACCTGTACAAGTCTGAAACATTCGCACCAAATGTAGGCTTCAATAAGTGATTTTCCATTCTTAAATATCCTTCGCAGTATGCCTGTATATAAAAGGACCGTAAAGTTCAAGGAGCCTTGGACTGTAGGCTCTGTCGGAGCGTATCTATGACTGGTACAGCGCCCAGTTCGGCGAATTTGTATACTACAAAATGCACCCAATTATGAGGAATTAACAAAATCGGAAATTTGCTGTGATCACAGCTCAGTCAGTAAATTTGTTGGTTCTTAGATCAAAGACGGTTATAATTCTTCTTCGTTTCCCAATGCAGAATTTTATTTTCATCGTACTAGCCACGATTTAAGAGATCCCTAGAAGATAACGTGAATGATGGTCGTCATTGCGTCATTGCGTCATTGCGTCATTGCTGACCCCGTGCGACAGATGAGAACAACAACTAGGGCATCGAATCCTGATAAGTCGCTGTAATCCCGTGATTTCGGGCGTGATTCTTTTTCTCAATCCCACGATACAAGGATTAATCCCGAAATTGCGGGAATTTTTTCTTATGACTTTCAGTGGCTAAAAAAATTATATGAACGGAAATTTGGTTTCGATAAGTTCATTGCTTAAAATTCTCAAACGATGAAAACTGAAGTGATCAATGAAACGGTTTAGTAAAATGTCCTTTGTTTATTTGACGTGATTATTTTGATTAACTGTTTTTTAATATTTTTAATCAATGGCAATTTTGGTGAACTTGTTATTTCGTAATCTGTTTGTCAATCAGTAGGCTGCTATACTGCAGTTACTGCTGCCACGGACAGCTAAAAAAAAAGCCCTGGTGGAAGACGTGAGTGCACATGTTAAGAAATACCTATAGGCCTAAACACCAAACAGGGATGCTCACTCCTCAACTTCATTGTTTTACGCACAGCAAATTCCTGCATGCCACTCAAATTCTTGTGATACCTATAGTGTAGAATGTTTATGCCGTACTTGTTTATTAAGACTAAACGATGCAAGCAGTCTGCATTAAAGACCGGTCTTGTGAGGATACATAATACACTAATCGGAGAGAGAAAGAAAAGACAACTGCCCCTACTGGGATTCGAACCCAGGACCCGCCGTTGACTAGCCGGGCGCTGTAACCACTGCGACCGGGGCGGGTACTGGCTACATGCTCCAGCCGAGCTAAGTAGCTGTTCAATCTTTCTCAGTGGTGACCCAGAGATCACAAACATACGTATAAGGAGGGAAAGCAACTTTGCTTCTTGGCCTCGACACAAGAAATAAGGTAAGTAGTAAATAAAGAAAGGCCGGTCTTTAATGCAGACTGCTTGCTTCGTTTTCCCTTTACCTTGTGATTTCTTTCTTTATTTGAGACTAAACGAGTATTGGACTCACCGACTGAACAGCATTCATAAACCAGGGCAGTGGCCCGCAACGGACAGGGAAATAGATGCAATGGCCTTTGAGCAAAATTGTTAAAGCAGCCTTAAAGAACTAAGTACTTAGACGATAAGCACTGAAGCTACAACAAGAAACACAAATACGCTTTTTTTTCTTTTTTTTTTTTTTAAATTTTGACGAGCCTTATGCTTGTATGGCTGAACCGGCTCAATTTTGAACATTACCAGATTATCTGGTAAAGGGAGGTGCCAGCCCGGGGATTCGACCCGGGAAACCTCCGATCATCGTCGGGGCCGAAACATTGTCCAGAATTAGCCAGAATACATCCCATAGCCGCTGAAGGAGCTTGGTAGCCTCTCACACTACCCTGGCCGGCAGTCCTGGGGGGGACTTTGTCAAGGTCCCCTTTCCAGGGGTTCGACCAGATCCGGAAACCTCCAGCAACCAGGCTGAGCTCTCTCACTGCTAAGCCACCAGATAATATGTTTTCTTCCCGTATGTGTTTGTAATAGCGTGCGTGAATTTATCTTTCTGACGCCATAGTAGCAAAAGACAAAGTACGCATATATAAATTTTTAGCCATTTTCTTCGGTAACTTTAAAAGATCAGTGAAGAAATTTGCAGTTCCTACCCTGGTCTAGAATTAGATACTTTTATTAATAGGTCGAGTCTACAAGAGAGGAAAGGGAAAGCGAAGTGTATTGTTTATTGTATAATTTTTCCTCTTAAATAGTTTAATGCAATTTTAAAGCTTTACTTGGTATAGCATTAACCCTTTACGTCACAGTGTTCTAAAAGCAGAACGTTAACGAGGTGGGCTAAAAAGTAAAAGTAATCCCCACGTACGCTGCAAGTTTTGTGGGGGGGGGAGGGGGGGGGTGGGCGAGTTTGGACGGGGGCATTTTTTTTGGGGGAGCGAAATAGGTTGACCCGGGACACGGCGGCCCGCCAGACGGGGCACCCCCGGTTTTTCCTTTCCCCCCCGGGTGCACATGTTGTTTCCGGCCCCCCCCCCCCCCCCTCCGGCCCCGTAAGCAACTCGTCTACTCATCTTCACCAGTGTGTTTGTAATACAATTCTCATCATGGCTTTGAAACGCCCATTTAACGTTTTTTTTTTAACTGCAACTTTATGCTTTACTTGTTCACTTTAATCGATCAAATAGGAATCTTTTGCCGTTGCCCTCTGCCCCCCCCCCCTCCCCGGGCTGATTAATGATGAATGAACCACTGTAACGAACAGATAATATCACAATAGTAAAACGCTGGACTTCCTTGCCTTTTAAAATGGGATCTAAACCGATATTCTCTCGCCAGATAGAATAAATTGTGAAGTAAATGTCAAGCCTTACTGCTGTTCGGTATTACTCAGCCCGCTTTCACCAGTTATCACAACTTAAGTTTGCTAAGTAAATTATGATCTTCAATGCAACGCTTGGAAATATTAAACAATTATTATTATCGTTAAGCTTAAAGAAACGAAGTTAGTAGTAAATTTTAGTAAGGCCGGCTTTACTTATAAAATAATTGTAACTTTGTTAAACGATTATTTTTTTATTGTTATTTCGGTGGATATACCAAAGAACCGTAAAATATTACCCACAGAAACAGTGGTAATCACTTTCGTTACTAACAAAGAAAAAAAAATCAGTTATTTTAGTTTAAGGCTTAATTGGGGGTTAGCGAATCACTTCTGCTAACCAGGTCAGGCTACGTCACCTGATCAAATCCGAACTTCCGGGTCACCGGGACAAGTTGGGTCACCGAGTCTGACCCGAAATTCCGGGTCATGTGTTCAGACCCGGTGACCCGGCCTAAAACTTAACCTGAATGACTGGTGACCCGGTTGATTCGGAGACCCAATCCATCTCTGGAAAGGAACAAAGCGAGCAGCAACAGTCCAGTGGTCAGCGTCCTCGTCTGCAAACCAAGCGATTGCCGGTTCGAATCCCACGACCGACCCAAAGTTTTAAAAAAGAAATAACCACGCATAATGCGTAACTGAAGGGGTTATAGTTTTTATTTACACATTTTAAATGCAGCCCCTTTTAAGGCTGGCAGTCAGCAACCCCCGGGATACTTGCCAAACCTGTTGCCAGACCTAATTATTATTATTATTATCATTATGAACTATTTAATGAACTTCCAGAAAACATGTTAAACTATGCAAATCTGAATGAACTTAGAACAAATTTAAAAACTCACATTATTAAAAATCAATCTTGAGGTAAGATAAAGCGCAGACAATGACTTAATAAATCATAAGGATGGAGAAATTTATGTAAAACCTAAATGTAAAATATTGTATTTATTTATGTAACTTAATATAATATAATGTATGTAACTCTGTATCTTGATGTAAAATAATATATGTATAGATGTAACAGTGTTGCCAGTGAGGGCGTCAAATGTAATAATGCAACAAGTGGTGAAAATGAATATGATGTATTGTATCTCATACAAGCTTTGAAAAAAGCTTCGAGGATTACAAATTGTAAAAATTGTAATTTATAATAAAGTTATTATTATTATTATTAT
>JAHWFP010091683.1:0-27790 GCA_023313725.1 Lithobius niger | reverse complement strand
TTTTTTGGTAACCAATATACCACTAATCATTTTGCGTGTCTTTATGACACATGTCCGACTCTGTTAAAACGTTCCCTTTATTAATTAATATAGGGTGTGGCGTAGTAGCTATCCCAATCCGTTGTTAGCGAGGGATGGGGGGGGGGGGGGGTAAGGTGGGAAGTGTTTACTGCATCCTCTTTTCTTCCCTGGATTTAAGGCTCCCTGTTACTGCCGTGGGGATAGCTGCTCTAATTAATGCCACTCCTATAACTTTGATCGAAATAGTGATTATCATTATTTGATTGTTGAATCGTACGTTGGGAGCCGATTTATTTGTACATAACCTGGGTCCGATTCCATGCACTCTATACATCATACAGTGTTACCAAGTACTACACTACACTATGATCAAACTCACTGGTGATACAACACAGAACAAATGACCAATAAGACAATTCAATTCAATTTATTCTTAGTGAGCCTGGGCCGTACGCCATGCGCCCAACTACAGAAATAAAATGGTACACTAGAAATAGAAAAAAAAACTAACAACCGTACAACACTAGAACTCCCCTGTACCCAAACACCACAACTACAACACACCCTGCCATCCGGCCAGTAGCAAACATGGTCCACCTGCACACTCCCATAAAACAATTGAACAATGCCTTTTAAAGTCTTCGGCTGAAGCTGTAATATTTTCAGCAAAGGTATAAATAAAACATTTTTGCCTGACTCTGTTATCATACTTCGTAATTGTTCTCCTTGGCGATTACTTACAGGTCTATTTCTGCATTATACAGTATTGTTGTAAAGACTTGCCGGTTTACCGCTCATATAAGAGCAAACTGTATTGTTTAACAATACGTCACATTCTCCGTATACAACGTCGCTCCTCTCTCTGCCCTTCTCTTGCCGACTTCAAACTCTCCTGACGAGTAAAACTGAAGAGAGCATTCGCACAGTCGCCATGTTGTTTTGTGGCCGCCATTAGGCCCAAAGCGCTGTTTGATGTCTCTTCAAGGCTGTTGCATCTGTACCCAACGAGAGGTAAAGAGTGCATGGTAACCATATTTAGCAGCATTGTCGTACCCATTGACTGGTGTAAATCAGTTTATTGAACCATTGGAAAAATCAATACAGAAGAGGGGGAAGGACATACGAATGAAGGAGCGAAGTTTTAAGGAGTTAGAGAGAGCATAATGAAAGATAACGATCATTTGCGTTTCTACAACGCAAACAGTCTCGACGATCCACTAGCTTCTCAAGTCGTCTTCTTCTTGTGCGGACTGCTTCTGCAACACCTTCAGTAATTCACAGGCTGATAAGACCGTGCTGCACGCCCTGCACCAGAAGAAGTTGACTTGGCCACTCCTTTTACAACACCAAATTAGTGACTAATTAGGCTATAAATGGGAGCTTCAGCAAGGACCTTCCAGGACCTTACGACACAAGGATTGGAGCTGAGCAGAACAAAAAAAAAAAAGCATAACCTGACGAACCACAAGCTTAACAATGATACCTACACAACCCTAAAGCAGTTGTGACTTACCGGCCTGGACGGAGTGACATTGTCTACTAAATTACCAAGAAGAACTAGATCAGGTGCTTTGTCAGAAACCCCTGCGAGTCTTAAGAAGTTGCTGAGGAAAAAACTAGCGACACCTATCACCACCCCCTCCCCACGGTGCAGGTCGCCCCCCCCCCCCCTCCCACCCTCCCCTTCCCTTTTCTGGCACCTCCTCAACCTCCCTCCTCGCCTTGCCACCAGTACCCTACCAGGAGGAAAGCCAAACTGAATGCCACACAGTGATCCCAGCCCATCCCCTCCCACTTACTCCAAGGCATGAGTGGTGTACTGCATACTCTGTGATACGTTTGGGTGAGAGCTGTCTGTAGTGATCCCCGGCCGACCCTCTCCCCCTCACCCCAAGGCATTTCAACATATGAGTGGTGTGTTGCATACTCTGCGACACTTGTGGGTGGGGGTCTATATCGGAGAGGCATATCGACATCTCCATACGCGCATCAGCGAACAAAAATAGACATGCGCAAGTGAAACACTCGAAATGGCATCACAGCCCACGTGAAAGCTAACAAAAGAAAAGCCATTGGATGGAATAAAGCCTCAGTGTTCTAGGTTCCAACATCCCTAATGAAGCTCACCTGCATGGTCTAGTCTCTCGCTATGAGACAGTTCCAAACCCAAGGACCAAACTCAGTTCCAAACCCATTTACATCACAAGCACACTTACGAACACATCGACTGCCTAGTGAGACATGATCAAACTCCCTTAGAGATGGCGAATGGAGATCAGTAGTGCCCGCAATGACGCGGCAAATTCGGAAAAGAAACTCTCAACGATGTAGGTTCCGTTGACGTTTTTCCAAGTGTGATTATTTCTGAAGAAGGTAGGTGCTTGACAAGTATTTCCAGCTTACCTTCTTTCTTTGTCCACCAAAAGTTCAAGTGGACTATTACGTTCATAGTGTGGTGCAGTGTATTAGATTTCAAAATTGACTTCAACTGCCAACTTATTTTTTAACAGTGAACCTATAGCAACAATCGAAAGCTATACCAACACGGACTTAGTAGCTGTGTGGTATGGGTACTATTTTTAATGCTGGACCCGCGCGCAGTATTCTACCAAGATGAACTTAAACTACAACGACCAAGACACATCACATCATCTCTTGAGTTGGATCCATGCCGTTGTTTCGGCTCGTTCACAGGGTGTTATTGTTGGGTGACAGTTTGTCAACTAGTCCTTCTTCATCAGCGGGGTTCCCCAGGAATCAGTCTTGGGCCCTCTCTTGTTCATTATTTTCTTAGCCGACCTTCGCATAACACGGAGCAAGAAAAGTTTGCTGACGACGTTAAATTCCATTCGCTTGATGTTTTACCAAGCGATGTTTTACACTCCAGTCTTGTTTCGATGGGGTCTTAACCTGGGCCATTTATGTTTATATTCGTTCTTCCTTCCAGTATGCTTGGCAAGCCTGATCCCCCTGACTGCTAAAGGACGTCGACCTTGTTGATTCGGTTCAGCGTAAGTACACAAAGTCGCTGACCGGCCTTTATACATACTATTATCTTGAATGCCTTTAGGATCTTAAATCTTGACAGCCTGGAATTGCGTCGTCACAAGGCTGACTCGATTATTGTCTTAAAATTTTGCATGATAGCATCCCCTCTGTCTTGCCCTTCTTCGAAGTTTCGGATTTTACTAGGACGAGAGAC
This sequence comes from Lithobius niger, assembly GCA_023313725.1. Taxonomy (NCBI): domain Eukaryota; kingdom Metazoa; phylum Arthropoda; class Chilopoda; order Lithobiomorpha; family Lithobiidae; genus Lithobius; species Lithobius niger. The sequence continues at coordinate 24,567 of JAHWFP010091683.1, read as the reverse complement.
CACGCTCTCAAACCCGTTCGTCTACCCTTTAGGCGGGGCTGTAGAAAATATTTTTTTTTCTGTCCTTGATGATCCGGTGTGGAGTGATCTTCCTGATCGGATTGCCATGACCGCTATTGTTGCGGCTTTTCGTATACGGAACTCAACACTGTTGATTTGAATAGCCATTTGTACCGCCCTGACTTCTTCTACTTGCCACCTGCTTAGTCAGCCACTCTAACTATACTTTCATTGGTTGTGGCCAGACATGATACATTGTGCTGTTTGACTTACTTTTTAACGTGTTGTTTAACTTTTTTAGGGCTGATTTTAGTGGCGGATTAACACCTTCCTCTCTTCGTCTTTCTTTGGTGATAAACTTCTATTATTATTAGTAATTGGCAATCGAAATTAACAAATGGAATTTTATGGCTGCGACCTAATTATTTTGCCTGCTCAAATGGTTTCAAAGGGTTTAACGAGCGATAACCACTCAAGCTCGCGTCTTTGTGGTTTCAATGAAATCCATCGCAACTATAAACAAGCGGCTGCGCTGACTACCTAGTCGCAACTCGTCTTCTGTGCACTTCTGCCTTTTCTGCCACTTCTTCAGCGAAAGTGTTTAGGCGCACGCCTCTATCACGCACTGCAACACGGATCTCTATTACATAATCTAAAAGTAGTAATCATCACAATCGCAGGTAAAAAAAGTATCAGCATTTGGTAAGCCTAGTTTTAGATATTAGGCGTAATTGTCAGCTTTAAGGCCACATTTTTACGTGCTGTTTTAATTTCGTAAGTAACAACTAACGGAGAATTGTGTTCGAGAATAGGCCTATTCATTTCTGCAACACGGTGTCGAAATTTCACGTTTCCGTCATGTTGAGGCGCACACCTCCATCACGCACTGATAGGCCCTGTTTTATATTTTTGCCGTAATCGTCAGCTTTTAGGCTTATTCTCTACGTGCCGTTTTAATTTCGTAAGTGGCAGCCAACGGAGAATTGGGTTCGAGAGTAGGCCTATTCATTCCTGCAACACGGTGTCGAGAGTTTTATTAATGAAGCTAATGCGTGTCATTAACGAAATCCTTTGTTTTTTATGGTTGTATGTCTTCCTGTAGTGGTTAAATGCGAAGATCAAATGAGTTATTTCAATGAATGACGTTGAGAAAGCCTATTGGCTATGAGGATCAACAAACACGACAAATTAAAGCAACGATGAAAACTACCACAGAAAAGGGCGACGGACGGTCGAACAAAGTCATCGCTATAGTCTTTCCAGCCGTACAGAAAACTAAACCATGGCTGTGTTCGCAGTCGACGATCAAATTTTAAGTCGAATCAGGAAGGAGCCGTCTAGTTTCTGTAGCCGACCTAGCACCTATTTTCTTGCTGCATGCACGAGGAAAAGAGACGCTTACGCTAAATGCAGCGCTGAAAATTGCGCCCAAGTTGAAGGCAACAGAATCAGCCATTAAGCGCATTGCTTCAGCAATCCAATGAAAAGACACGTACGGTTTTGGTCGGTCAGTTGCAGCTAACTGAGCACGATGGAATATGGGTCACCGGGAGAAGTATTTCTTTAGTATGAATTCGGTCGGTGTGCCATTGGCATGAACTGATAGTGCCTCATCAACTTAAACCATCTCGCAGAGAGCTATGTGCGTAGCTTGGTCGACTGACTTTATCACGGCAACCACAAACATGTTTTAATATCGCTCACTTTTAACTTGAGGGATTCGCTGTGTAAATTGAGTTCCAGTCATGTAATTGAGTTCTGAAGAGGAGGCTAACTCAGTAGAGTGATAGACAGCAAATGACTTTGTGTTGTTCTGTAATTGCTCAGGGTCACTAGCCTTACAGATCGGTGCCCTTACCGCTGCCATTTAAAACCGGCTTAACCATCCAACGGAAAACCTGAATATCTCTAAAAATGTACGAGGTAGGCATTTCATCTGTGAACTCATAAATTTCATAACAAGATTCCAAACGTTATAGTGTTTTAAACAGATCGATAAACAGACGTACAAAATCCAAATTCATTCGAGTATTCGAGCTCGCTCGCTTCCCTCGCTCGGCCAATAAATAATATTATTTTAAGCTGCAGTGTACAGTAGCAAACGTCGTGTCAAGTCAAGGCCACTGTCGGTAAAAGCTTTAAATTTTTAATGACAGTGTACAGCTACTCGTGAAAAAATATAGCGCAGATATTTTTTCGTTATTCATCCAGTCGTCACTAAATGACTCAAAGCCAAATGGGACAGTAAACCTGAAAGGAAATAGGCGTGCACCTGTATTTATTTAACATCCAGTTGCCATTAAAGGTTACAGAGTAAAACGTACAACACCTAGCAGTTAATTACACAAAGCGAAAACGTTGCGGAACTGATTACATTCGAATATCGAAGCCATATTGTGCATCTGTCACGTCCTGCGCCACGTTTAAACACTTTTTTAAATACAATTATAATCTAAAATTGCCTCAGCGGAGGATATTTAAAATTACTTTAGCCAGTATCCTGTTTACAGTAAGCTGAGTGACGAAGTAAAAAATGTTAGAGACTTCTTTGAAATTCCATTTAAGCTTTGTTTGCAATAGCTCAACAGTGCCCGAGCTTGATGGCTAAAGTTCTCCTTTACCCTTTCGGACCCGAATTAAGTCCCCGCCAGGACTGCCGGCCAGGGTAGCGTAAGAGGCTGCCACGCTTCTTCAGCGGCTATGGGAACTATTCTGGCCAATCTTTCGGCTCGTACGATGACGATGATCGGAGGTTTCTCGGATTGAATTCCCGGGTTGGCACCCCCCCCCTCCCTTTACCATAAATTTCTTCTCCTCTAAAAGTCTGGTAATGTTCAAAGTTGAGCCAGTTCAGCCAAATAAGCATTTAATTGTTTCGGCTGACTTAAGGCTCAACAGAAATTAATTACAAAAAAAAAAAAAGGTGACTTTTTTATTGGGTCGCAGGATTCGAACCGGCGTTCACTTGGTTTGAAGACGAAAGTTGATGACCACCGGGCTGTTGCTACTCGCTTTGATTCGGATCCCTGGGGCCCCCTCGCAAAGCTTGCGGTCGCAGGGGGTCGTCTTCGTCGCTCGCTGCGCATGGATATAGGCTATGTATATAATGCATTATGTACAGCCTGTATCCGTGCGGCGCGTGAGCTACGGACGGCGAACCCTGTTCTTGCGGCGTTCCTGGAGACTTAGGGTTCCTCGTCTTGTAACTGTACCCGTTTGGAAAAGCCAAGCCTGAAAGGGTTGAACTGGGCCACGAGACGTTATATGATTGGCGATGCCATCAGGGACCTTATGGTTCCTGGCAGGACTAACCTTGGTGATAAAGCAGTCGTAACCCGTTCCTTCCTTTCCTTCCTGTTACTGAACAAATTAATTCTTGTATTATCTTTTTAAAATTAGACTGGATGTTAGTGGCACCTCTGCACTTTCCAGTCCTGTTGCACATATTACGACAAACGGATTTATTTATTATAACAACTAAGGCTGTACCGATTCTGAGCGGCTGACTGATTCTCGCCGAGCAAAGCATGATCGGCAATGCTGGGTGTACCGAGCAATGACGTTCCATTTAACCGAGCCACGCTGTGAGGTTCGCGTCTAGTCTTGACATGCGATCCTGGGGCCGATGGACCTTGAGGGCGAGCGTCATTCTCGCAGTAACTCAATTACGGTCGATCATTACAGTCGATGATGACGGTCGATGCATGGTTCCTGCTGCAGGAAGGTTGAACTTCTACCAAAGAATTCAATACAGCAACTAAATTTGCAAGTAATTCGTGTAGATTAACTACTTTTGTATACGCTTTTTCGGACATTCGTTTTCATATTAGACTTGGTAACCGCAGCATTGTTTTGGTAACATCAGGCTGTTTTAGCGAAAAGATTTTTTTTTTGTTTCTCGAAGTCTGCTTGGTATTTACAAGTACTGATTAATAAAAGTGATTAATCGGCTGCACTGCCCGGTTCGGTTCTCGTCGGTGGAGCAGGCATTTTTTGAGAACTCGGCTCGGGATCGGCTTGGCAGGAAAAAATGTGCCCGGTGCAGCCTTAACTTAACAATATTGTATAAAGACAGGCATTCACGTCTTTCAACTTACTCAATTAAGTTGATACACAGATTCAACCAATAAGTCAATAAAACACTCCAGTTGTCCCCCGGATGACAAAAAAACCACAATGCATACAAGGGACAGATTTAATTTTCGGAAAATGGTTGATAAGCATGTTTTTCTTGATCACAATAAAACACAAAAACACTATAAAATGTAGGGCCGCAACAGATCTTAGGCTCAGTGGGTCGCCATGTTGGATCACTCAAACATGGTGGCCCACTGAGCAAGACCTGTTGCGGCCTTACATTTTATTAACACTGGCGGTAGCCAGTGTTAGTAAGGGTCAGCCTAGGGTCTCTGTGTTAAACTCTTAACTTTGAGAGCTTATAACGCCGTCAAAAGTCAACATTTTAAAACCAAATTTGGAATCCAGCCTCGACTAGTCAAGGCCTCTCTACAGTCCAAAAATTGTGAAATTCGGTCCAGCCAAACCCGAGATACAGAGAGGGGCCAAATAGACAACTTCTTGTTCTGCTTCTTCTTGATGATGATGGTGTTGTTCTGGGGATACTTTCGTCTGTCCTCTCTACAGGTCAAACCATTTGTCCTATGAATCTGGTTCTTAGCTCATTTTACAGGTATTGCTCTGTAGATGTGCCCTTTCCATAAGGCATTTTCTAATTGGTCAAGTGGTTCAGGGGTTATGGAGCTCTAAACGACCAGATTGATTGTTTTACATTGTTTTAAACATTGTTATTATGCAACAATGCCAATTTGCAAACGCCAGCTGCAAGACTGAAGATTAAAGGATTTGTTTCAATTATTAACAGTGTTAGTAAGAGTCAGCCTAGGGTTTCTGTGTTAAACTTTCAATTTGGACCGATAACTGCACTGTTTTACAGTTTAGCTGCAATTCTAAAAGTAACACGAATTAATAAACAAAAACGGAACGTTAAATGTTTAGAGTAAGGGTCTAAAAGTCAGAACCTAGAAGGAATACGGACAAGCTTTGACAGTAAGGGTCTAGGTATAAAATTTTGTAAGAGGCTGGTAAGCATTAGACCCTTACTACCCGGTGGTCAGAAATAAATACATTTTGACGAAAAACTGGAAATCTTCCTACAAAGACCCATGTGATGATCCAGTGGTTGGTATACGTTTGCTGCTTTGTTTTATGTTGAAAACTATTTGTCCATTTAGTAACATGGTAGGATATTCTCAGCAGAGAGCATTACTGGTTATCTTCCACCGTAAATCTACGAAGTATAATAAAAAATTCTAAAGCATCAAAAGACAAAATGCCAAACTTCACAAGAAAATTGTGTTCTTAAAGTTCTATAACAATATTCTAAGAACAAAGAAACCTGATACAACCGTTCATACACATTCTGTCCGAATAGAGTAGACCTAAGCTAACCACCGGGTAGTAAGGGTCTAATGCTTACCAGCCTCTTACAAAATTTTATACCTATACCCTTACTGTCAAAGCTTGTCCGTGTTCCTTCTAGGTTTTGACTTTTAGACCCTTACTCTAAACATTTAACGTTCCGTTTTTGTTTATTAATAGTGTTTTATTGTGATCAATGAAAACATGCTTATCAACTATTTTCCGAAAATTAAATCTGTCTCTTGTATGCATTGTGGTTTTTTTGTCATCCGGGGGACGACTGGATTGTTTTACCTGCTTTACAACCACAAATTAATCGAGTTTGGGCAATAAGTCAACGTTGTCTCTACCAGTTTTTTCCCTTTATGAATATTACATGTGAGGTGTTCTATAAATCTCAGGGGTTGAAGTAGTCTGACTACTCCACCGCTCAGATAGTGAACCGTTATCACACAATTTCTTCATTAAGTCACCCCTTTGGCTTTCCGTCCTGTTTAAGTTGCTTAATGTTATTTACCAAAAAGGTTAATTTTTCGAATAATCTTCAATAATCCTTCATTTCCGTAACTTTAATTTACGTGCATCGACGAACAAGTTTACCCCGTTGTTCTTTAACGTGTGTTTTTAAACGTGATTTTTTTTTATCCGAGAACAACTTGTTCGCCATTTTTTGTTGGAACAAAAACAGTCAGGGCTCGTTTACGCAACGACAGTTTTCTCGCTCACTAGCTTTTACTTGATCAATACTAAATCTAATGGCAGCTTCACGCCTTTACCGGAGTATGCGGCTTTCGCGTTGTGTATGCGTAATAGTAACGATGGCAACGACGCAGGCAAATCTTCTCCTCGTGCCTCATGACACGTCGTACGATGCTTGCAACATTTGAGCGTCGATTTATGACAACAAGAAAACAATTTTTACTGCAATACAAGACGACGGACTGTTTTTTGTACGCCGGCATTCGATGGTTTGTCTTAGATTCGATAGCCATGAAATGGACGCTATGTTGGATTTTGAATTCTCGCTGCGAGAAGCTTCTACCGACGTTCGAACATTACTGTAGAAGATGCACTTTGAGGGAGAATAGCAAATTTTGGAAATAGCGTGAAATGACAACAATCTTGTGGCAATGTTTAAAATTACTGTAGCACTTTGTTCTTTATACGTGTTGTCATTTATAATCATATCAAAAACCAAAACTGGTAAGAGGGGCCGCCAAGTTCCGAATGGTTCGGCCCTTCAAAAGAATGGTATCAACACACCAAAACATTCGCCAACTTAATCGCACCGAATAATACTTTGGACGTTAAATGAAAACTTGAACATAGCTGCCGAAAGTAGCAATGTTCTAGTTTTCATTTAACCTTCGGATTATTAAGCGGTGCGATTAACTTGGAGAATGTCTTGTTGTGTTGATATCACTCCTTTGAAGGGCCGAACCATTCGGAACTTGGCGACCCCTTTTACCAGTTCTGGTTTTTGATATGATAAAATATACTCGTAGGCTAATTTTTACTAGTTGCCACTGTCATGTAATTTCTCCCGAAACTCTTTAAGAAATATCCTACAGCGCTTTAAATAAATGACTGTTAAGAGCGTCGTTTGAAGCGAATGGCGACTGATCACAGGGACTCGTCACAAAAACCGCGTAGCGCTCGCGCTACGCGGTTTTTGTGACGTGCTACGCGGTTTTTGCTATGCTTTGGAGGTACCTAGGAGGTATGTTTACGCAGTGTAGGCTTGTGTGAGAGGCTCTCACTCCACAAAACAAACGACTCAGAGTTGGGTTTTCTAGCGTCTTCGCTGCACATATTCATAACCAATCTTGCTCGAACCTTCGATACGGTTACTGGCTTCTTACAACCAACAACCACTTATTCGCGCGCTCACACGTAGACGCTATCACTTACGATAACACTGGGAGGTGTGCGCCCAAGGCTGCAGTGGCGGCTTGCGTACCCTCACACTTATATGTGTACGAGGTGCTTCTCATTGTATGTTCGTGTACTGTCTAGTTATATACTCGTGTAAACATTGGCTTCCGGTATCCTTTAAGTTTTCCCACTCGGTTCTCCTCTTGAGAAAACAGTATTTTTTTTACTAATTTTGCAAATGTCTGCCATGTATAATACTGTAAAAATGTAGTGTATTAAAAAAATAGTAAGTGATATTTTCGTACTATTTACTTTTTTCGTATTGTTGTGAGTTCCTTCGTCAGCTACAAGCTCAACAATGATTTTGATTCATTTCATGTTTTTGAATAGCTGCCCCTTGCAACTCGTCGTAGCCGGTCCGTGGCTTCCCTGGCAGGCTTATTGTTTAGTACTGCAGTACTTGTTCTATAGCTGCCGTACGTACGTCAAATTCAATAATATTGTTGCCAAAATTTCTAACATCCGTTGTGGGTTACTTTCGGCAATTCTTGTTGTTTGGGGCGCATAGCATAGGCTCAGGCCTCAAATAAAAATACAGAATGGAACATCCGTTTCGCCAATTATCTTTGTGAATTATCACTCACTCTCTTGGCCTTGTCATAAACCAGCTAGTATCTCCAAAGCAATCGTCATTTCACTTTGGTTTTTTATTCAAATGCCGCTCTTAATCGTCATTTACTTTAAGCGCCATAGGACATTTTGTAGTTTCGGTAGCGTTGCAGCAAAATTACATTACAACAGCAATTAGTAAAAATTTCTGTGTAAGCGTATTTCGTATAATTTCATTCTTTAGAGCGAATAAAAAAAACTTTGTTATTTCAGTGCTTTAATTCCAAGTTCAAAAGTCTTAAATTCAAGTGCAAGTGTGTCAACTCCAAAGACAAGAGTGTTAATTTGAAATCCACTAACGTTAAATTAAAGTACAAAAGTGTTAAATCTAAGCACAAAAGTGTCAAATTAACCTGCAAACGCGTTAAAGCAAAGTTCAAAACCTGCAATTCTAGTGAGTCAAAACTCTACGCTTGTCATCCTATATAGCTGATGGAATCAGCAGGAAAAATCTCTCTGCAGAAGGCCAATGAGTTCTGGTGCTTTCACAGTGACGCTCTGCTGAGGGCCTGGAAAATTATTTGCCGGTCTATAGGAACAAATAATTATTGAATGAAATATAACCACAGCACAGAGCTGTTCGCTGTTTCAGAACGTGATCAGTGTTTAACGATGCCCTAACACCGTTATTATTTAAATAGACTAGCATCGTACCCGGCTTCGCCCGGGTATTTGTTTGACCCGTGGTTGTTTCCCAGTATTTGCTCGGTGCTGCCTGATCGTTCACTACAACAGTCGATTTTTGTTTGTGTAGCACTCCCCCTTTCCACCAATCCTCTCCCTCCCCTCTCCCTTCCTCCTTTTATCCCTTTCTCCTCTTTGCTATACGTAGTTGAACACGTACCCGACTCCCGGGTCCCGTGCTGGCTTGTTTGTTCTCTTCTAGGTTCAGGTAATGCGTAATCGTATGCTTAATGGTAACAGCTCTTTTTGCCCCCCCACCCCCCCACTCCCAGTCTTTCGTTGTGGCTTAAGCGATGCGTACCGTGTGAAAAAGAAGTGTGCATGACGTCATGTAATACTTGCCCTTGAGATTACCACGGTGTTTAGTTAGAAGGATAATTGTTAGAGCCAATTGTTAGTCGAAGCAACAATGTGCCAATTTCAACTTCATGCCAAAGAATTGACACACTCGCACGTTTTCATTGTTCCCCTTCCGGGGGTCGTTGCGGTTGCTTAATTTCTGCTGTGAGACTTTGGTTTATAATGTAAGAAGATAATAATAATGTACAGTCAACGTGATGACCCTGGCAGAGGCTATTAGAATCAGTGATTTTTGTTTGTACCTTTGTTTTTGGCTCACCTTGAATCATTGAGGAACCAACTTAACAGGCCTGCAGTCAGCTATTCAAGATAAGGGGGGGGGGGGGGGGCGTAATTCAACAATTTGGACCTTCATTGACTGCTGATAATACTGCCGCGTGTTAGCCGGAGGTTTCAGCAAAGATGAACCTAAAACAAGGACGTAAACGTGAATCAATGTTCGTCACGTTGACTGACAGCTATTGGCAGAAACACTTCGAATAATCGAGGCAAATTAGAAGGTTGGTCTCGTTAAACATTAATCACTTTCTAAAACATCAAACACATTTCAGTTCTGATGCCATAGCTCATCAAATCTCTTCCTAATGCGTCATTAATATTCCGTTTCCCCATTGGAACGTCAGTGTGTGAAAACATCGGACTCACCGGCTTTGCGAAATACGTCATTATTGCCAGAGGCAGAAATTATTTGAAGAAATGCAGAAGAAATGGACTATCGAAAGGTAAAAAAAAAAAAAAAGGTGAAAAAGCAAATGGTGAAAGAGGTGTAAAGCGTAAATGGTAAAAATATTTAAATGGTAAAAAAAATATTATTGGAAAAAATAATCCCCATTTTACAGCAATAACATGTCTGAATTTCTTTTTACTTAGTTCAGGAACCTTGGGATATTTCTGTCCTTAAATTCGGTACCTTAGGAATTTTTGCTCTTAATTTGAGACTTTAGGGTCACTTTTACCCTTTAATCCTGGTGTTGTACACTTACAGATTTTTTTCGGGGGGGAGGGGGGAGTCGTGCGAACACCCACACTGCATACGGGCAGGATGCATTCTTCTGACTTTGCATTATTCGACCAACTGGTACGTCAATGGAACAATGACCTTGCAGCCAACTCGCTTGTTTTTCCACAAACCTCCTGGCGTGTAAAATATTTCATCGTAGGCCTCCTGCGTTGAAACTGTGTGGAATTTCGATTTACGATTTACGGCACGTGGCATTAAGGTAGTGTTATTGGAATTCCACGGAGGCGGGAAACTGTCGCAATACGAACTTATTGTCACTGAATTTGGATTGGTAGTGATTCCGCTTTATCGTTCACTAGAGGGAGCACGTGCTACGCACGGCCGGTGTTAGAAGCACCATTTCCAATATTATGGACGTTTCACCGAATTAAGTTTCGTCCCTCCCATTTTTGCGCACACTGGCTAAGAAACGCTTTCGCGGAATTAAATTTCTTCAATGCAGTATTTGCGCACACGGGCTGACAAACATTGATTTTCGTTCACTTCGCTCACTCAATCAGCGCATCCCCTGGCTCAAATAACTGGATGCACCGTTTTAAAAATTGGGATGCTCAAGCATTGTTCCCGGGTACACCTCAGCCTGGACCCGTTTTCTCGTTTTAAATCCATAGCTCGTGCACCAATAATTATTAAGCTTTCGTAGAACAAAGTTGAAAACTTTAGCACGGCAGTTTTGGCATTTTTGGATCATGACTTACCTAATCAAGCTTCTATACGCTAGCAAGCGAAGTCGGCATGGTATGACTCCGCATCACCCAAGACACAGCCACCTACAGTAAAGGCCGTATCATCTTTGCCTTCACAATGCTCCGCTAGCCGGTTCCCGCATGCCTGAGCAAAATATTTTGCTGGGCAGCATGAAATGAAAGTGGTTCCCCCACACCCCTCGTATTTCCTTTGAACTCCCGTGCCCCCCCCCCCTCACATTTTTCCACTGTATGGTTCGATTTCCGATGCTCTCCTGGTAACCCCATTCCCCTCCCGCATTCCCTCATTGTGTGGTCTGTGCTCCTCCGTAAAGGATAATGACCGAAAACCGCGGGCATTCCTAAACAATGCCCGAGGGCGCGCAGCGTCCCGAGGGCCATTGTTTAGGAATGCACAAGGTTTTCGGTTATTATCCGACTTAATGCCCGTTACGGCGAAGAGCTCGTTCCCATTGTCGGCTATTGTTGGCAGACGTTCTATGCTTTGAAAGAACGTGGTATTGTTACGTTCTTGAAATAACGGGCCATTGTTTTACATTATGGTAAAGATTCGAAAATAGTTGAACGTGTTGCGGCAAACTAAAATTCTTGGTAGGCTACTGATGATCAAAATGCCTTATCGTATTCCGTGTTTGTGCTTTTCGATGTGCATGTTTGTGCGTTGCGTGGCAAAAATTAGGACAGAACTTTAACATAAAGAAAACAAACTTTTGGCAGGTCAAATGAAAATGGGCGAGAATACCTTGAATACATATTAAACGTTTCAAAAATAAATCAACGTGGGTTAAAAACATATGAAAGGAAAGAAGAAAACAAGCCGAACAGTTATGTGATCTAGGGACGAATTCGGTTGCTAGTTTGAATCCGGGTCATGCCACTCCAAAGGTGGCTTAGTGTACTACGTTAATTCTAGTCTATTATTTTTGCTGTTTGGCTTGTTTTCCTTTTTCCTTTATAATAATTTACATGAATTTGTGTTATTTACTTAAAACATATAAAAGTGCAACCAAAGAGAGTCAAAGCATTTTCTCTTCCTGACAATCCTTCTCGTTGTTCTGTCAACGTGCACACACTGTATCAAAATTATTGGCCCGAACATGCAAATACTAAAGTGGTGTATTTTTGCCCCAAAAAGAAATACAGTAATTACATTTTGTATTACAACCGCCCCGTGGGTAAAAATGTTTCGGGCAACATCATTAAAAATGTTGCAACAGATGCCAATTGCTACGTTGGATGGCTAATTAAGCAATCACAACATTCGTGTCAGCAACAACTTTGTATCGACCCAACGTAGAAAAGCAGTTCATTGTGCAAACAACTGGCAACCGTAACTTGAAATCCTTACAACAGTATAAGAAAAGCAGCCGTGGTATGCAAGCAAATATCATCGGTATTTTGAACGTCGTAGCAAATATATCAGGCCGGAGTGTTACAAATGAAAACCCGGTCAAACATTTGGTGATTAAAAACTGTAACCATTTTACAATCATTACATAATCTTTTGTAAATGTAACGGCATTGTAATGTAGTGCTTTGTTACTTCGAACGTGTTTTTTGTTTTGTTTTGTTAAAATAAGATGTTTTTCAAACCCCGGGCATTCCCTAGGGAATGCCCGCACTTTTCCCGCCTTCAGATGAAAGTGCGGGCTTTCCCGACAACAATGGGTTTTTACATTGTTGCGTATTGTTTCAGCTGGGCTTTCCTTCGCCGAAAAGGGCATTAAATCCTTGGAACCCCTGGTGTTTGTTTTATTAGGGACGTAAATGTCTTTTTACAAGTCGGTTCTAAGAGCCAACAGTATTAAAGCAATATTTCGTTTGTTACTGATTGTTGCAGGACAAACCGTTCATATTGTTAGGCAGTCGTTCTTTTTCTTTGCTACCGTGGTGAAGTGAACCCGCTCGCCCTCTTTCTGATTGTTACAGGGCACATCCTTGATACTATTAAACTCGACGCTAATAACCAGCATTATGGAAGCGGTATTTCGTTTGTTACTGATTGTTACAGACATTGTCGGCCGCTCGCCCTTATTCATTATAGTGCATGATGATTTTGCTAAGTTGCTAGCCAAGAGTTGCAAGAGACGATCGACTGCAGAAATAGTTGGTTTAAGTTTTTTAATACGTCTTTATCATTAACACAGAAGCCCACTTTGATAGCTGAGAGAAAAATGAGAGTGCAAATTTAGATGCGTTAAAGGGATATACCTCCCAGCACCATTTTTTTCTATCCTCCACATCAAGTGCGGCCCCAAAGGTCTATTTCCTTACCGTTAGTCTTTCCCTTGCTAAAAATCCTTTTTAATATGTGGCGTCTAGGAGATTTTCTGTTGAATATAATGGAACTTTGTTTACTAATGACCCGTCACTAAATGATGCATTGCGCGCGTACAACAATCATGACGTTTCATCTCTGTGTGTACATCTACTAATTTTCTAATAATTACTATAAGATCTAAAAGCTAATAGACTAATGCAATAAAAATTAAAATTAATTATTCCAATTGATCGCCGAAGCAAAATTATAAGACACTACCCTAGAAAATTATAAATTGTGATTTTAAAATACAAGAATCATTCCGGTTTGTGACGACACAATTGTTGACTTGGTTCTGTCTCGTGTACTATTCACAAAGCCAATCGAGACAGCAGCTATGCGAGGAACGCAGCTACCACCCCAGCCGACCTTGGCACTGTAATTGCTCGGATGATGATCTGCGCGTAGCTGTAATTTGGCACGCGGAATGTTATGAGGCAGACCGGGTGTCCCTTTACAAAATATAATTGCTCATTCGAAAGAGGACTACTTTCACAACGAAAATTAGTGCTATCAAGTTAACATCACTGTAGAAGGTGGGAGATTTGGAAAGACAAAATAAAAAAAAAAGCAACTCAGCCCATCACGCCTTTCAATAATTAATATCGTGGGATATATTTAGGCAGTTTGAATTATGCAATCAACGGCAATTAACCATGAATTACTGTCTCACTTATCAGAGTCAAAGGATGCGCTGATTGTGTGACCTTAGCGAACCAAATTAGCATTTGTTTCAGCTTAACTATGACAGACGACATATGTGTAAATAAAAATAACAACTTATGTGACGATATGTAAGTGAGACTGTGTGCATAAGTGTTCACTAAGCATAACCAGACCAGACTTTCAAAAAACCTGATTTGATGTCACATGGAGATACAATTTTTCAAACGATGCATACTGCACCACTTCGGCTAGTATGTCCACTGGTTGTCGGCCATTTTCATTGGTGAACATACGATAAGGCTTATGAATACGGCGTTATTCGTCTATTATAGTCACACAGGACTTAACATTATTAGTGTTCCGTATCTATCTGTCGGATCTATTGTGGTGGGACCAATGAATGAATGACCTTTTATCCAAAGCAGTTCGTCATCCATTTTCTTTATTTTTTTGGATCCTTTATCATCTGAAGGAAACTAATACTTGTGTAGCTGAAAAATATAGTTTCAAACTTACGGAACCGAACTCTTTACTTTCAAAAGCTGTTGAAAGTCTCGTATACAAACCAGGGCCGGATTAACCTATTTTGATGCCCTGGGCACCGCAATTTCATTCTCCCCCCCCCCCCCCCCGCCCCTCCAACTTTCTTTTCTCGAAGCTTATGTTTAATTCTAAGCATTAGAAACAAGAACAGGTTGGGTATTAATTTTACTTCCAGAAACTGGTGTCACACTCACACTAGGCTATAGGACTTAACCGTCGACCTCACCGGCATCACAATCAGTCAATCGTATCAATCACTTTCATAATTTCCTTCTGTTGTTACATTTCAGATTTTCTGCCCTCCAGTCGCTAAAATTTGTCAGTAACTTCGTCAACAAATTTTTTTTCCCGAGCCAAGTCACTCTCAATTGCCATTAAGACAGAGCTTGTAATCGCGGCTGCATGGTAGTCGTCTGCAGTTCGTTTTTTATTGCAGAAAGTTTAGAATAGTGATCGTTCCCCTGCAGTGTTGGTAGCAGAAATTGTCAAGGCAATGCGAATAGCGATGTTTACATTGGGATCCGACGACTCTTCTTCATTGTAGTTGATAACTTGAAGCTTGGATGCTAAGGCTAAGTTTACGTTTTTTTGCTAATTTTGAATTTTGCGCCATTTTGCACAGGACGTAAATAACCCCGTGATGCCCCTATAAGAGTGATGCCCTGGGTCTGTGCCCACTTTGCCCATTGGTTAATCCGGCCCTGATAAGTACTAACTGGAAGTGAATTCTGCATTGCTCGATCACAAATTTACCTTTTTTTTTTAAATTTGAATGAGTCGTAGGCAAATACAATTACTTTTGTTTTATTACTTCGAAACTTCTGTATTCACATTCAAGCCTCACATTAGAATACAGGTTCTTTTTTTATTTATTACTTTTTCCGTGACACGCACATCACTTACAAATGATATATTTAAATGAATGATCGTAGAAATAGCTCCAGAAACGACGCATGTAGTTATTATTGGTGTTGTATTTGATGTCAATATCATTGATTCCTGGAACGAACCATTGGCTCCAGGCCCCATTGGACCACATGATTTGAAAAGCCACTACTTTTCCTTCTAGAAGTTTCTGATCGATATTGAGGTTCAGGCCTTCGTACCATCTTGCTTCTCTTGTAGGACCAGATGAATTTTCTTCGCATACACTTTGGGATGTTATGTCATGTTTAATGCAATCTCCAGTGGGACAGTCCGCTGCTGCCGTCAAACCTGTAATGAATGGTAACTGACGGTTATTAAAGACTAGTCGAGAACGAGGTGATTGAAGGCGAGATCGAGACGAGATGAGAAAAAGTAATGCAAAATCAACCAAACTGCACATTGCACAACAGTGCTTCTCGCAGTACAATTAGAGAAGACACTAGAACATAAACAAATGAGAAAGATTCAAATTTAAATGTTTCCTTTTTAAATTAGCCGAGTTGTTCGCTTTACTATTATTGTACAACACAAAGACATTATTGTAAAAAAAAAATGTCATTATTATTTATTACTAGCTTAGTAAGCGGCCTTGCCCGGGTTTTGTTTCGCTCATGATTTGGTTTGGCCTGTGGTTGTTTCCCAGTTTTCGGTCAGTGTTCCTTAAACATTGACTGCGACAGGCACTTTTTCTTCCTGTAAGTTATCCTTTTTACTCCCACGTTCTCTCTCCCCTTTCCACCCTTTCGTATCATCATTTCCCTGCCCTCGTCTTTCCCTATTCCATAATCTTTCCTTCCTTCCTGTCCTCTTACCCAACCCTCCCCCTCCCAACCCTCTCCTTCCTTACCTCCCCTTTCCACACAGTAATTGACGGGTAATATTTCTTCCTGGAATCCTCCCCTTTTCTTACCGTCCTCTACCTCCCGTGTCTTCCCGCCTTTCCTGTTAGTTCTGATAATGCGTAATCACCCAGACACACGCTAGTAACAGTAACAGTAGGTCATCCCATTGTAGACATCCGATTGTTAAAAGATTGATTGTTGATGATAAAAAGGCGGCCTTACTAACAAACATGTGTCTGTTAACTGTAAGCAACTGAAAGCATATTTCGGCATGTTGAGGATGTTGAGGTTGGCATGTTTCAAATAATTGTGGTACATGTAAGGGAGAGGTGCAGGGATAAAGAAAATAAAAGTCAAAGGATGAGTCTCCACCATTCATAGGGAAAAAGATGTGTCAATAACGTTGTTTTTATGTTACTGTCTAGCTAGTGACTAGTAATGCTGGCCTCATGTTAAATCCCATAGACTTCTTGCTCATGGCTGGTGAACAATTGGGAAGGCCTACACAGCTGAAAGTTTACACGCGAATGCATGGTGATCTGAACATTGTACTATTGTTGGTTTTGGACTTGTAGGTGTCAGGATAAATGCGTGGGAGGGCTTTGAAATTAGGAACCACGAAATTTAAATTTCGCTTCTTTTCCATGTTGCACCAAAGAATTCAAGCCAGAATGGCTTGGACAATCAAATTTGGTCCTTAGATTTATTGTAACAGCCTGGAAGAACTTAAGTCTGAACTGTAACGATGTACTAAACAATTAGTCACGTACGTTGTTGTAGATTGCGTGAGAATTAGAGCTGCACGTTAGATGATTGTTAGGCAACAATATGTACTCCATGCGCTTTGCGGTCGATTTTATTTTATTCTATTTTATTTTAATGGGGCTTTGACCCGAAGCCACATACCCACTAAAATTACACAGAAATTACAGAGAAACGCACTCAAACAACAACAACACTACATTACTAAACTTCACCCAACAGCACTCCACAGTACCAATGCTACAGTACCACTCCTTGTCCACACCTTGTCAGCCAGCAACACTCTACAGTCTGCATGCACAACAGTCGCTATGCACTGCAAATACGCGAGCACCGCACTCAGGAAACTGCAATAGCACCTGCAGAAACAACCTAATACTACAACCTGATATTTACCGCAACACAGAAATCTGCAACTGCCCTTTTTCTGACTCGCGAGCGCGGCACTGTGGCAGACAAGAGGCTACCAGCGACGAAATGTGAACAAAGAAAGCTTACAAAAATTCTTAATTTGGCTGATGTGTATGGCTAATTATTTATAGACATAAAATTCCTCAAGAAAAAAATGTAGAGATGAAGACAAGATAGTGAGACCTTTTGTACGTTCACAATCACAAGTTACATATGTCTATCAACTGTAAGCAATAAAAGCATATCTTATCATGTCGAAGATAAGTCCCAATGCGGACAAAATATTTGCAACTTGTGGAAAATGTAAGGGAAAGGTGTAGAGATAAACAAAACTACTAAAGGTGATGCGCTGATTGAGTGAACGAAGCGAACGAAAATTGGCGTCAGTTAGGGGCGTCGGAAGAACGTCTAACTGGAAAATCGTCTAATGGGATAACTGTCTAATATTTACATAAATAACAAATCTGGAAAATCGTCTAAACGGAATATCGTATAATGGATAATCGTATAATGGATAAACGTCCAAGTGACTCAACGTCTAACTACGGTTTCTGATGTTATATGTATAACAGCAGCGAGAGCGGCAGCGCGAGCGAGGCAGGGACATTAGACGATAATCCATTATACGAATTTCCAGTTAGACGATAATCCATTATGCGAATTTCCAGTTAGACGGTTTTCCATTATACGAATTTCCTGTTAGACGACTTTCCTTTATACTGTTATACGGTATACGTTCTTCCAATTATGAGATTTTCCAGTTAGACAAATATCCCTCGCCCCACCGTTAGCCAGAGTGTGCAAAAGTGGGATTGAAGAAACTTAAGCATGTGAAGCTTGGAAAGACAATAAACCAAACCGTGTCAATTTGGCTCATGTAACAGCTAACTGAACAATGGAAAATAGAAAAAAAATTATCAATCTGAAAATTTATAGGCGTAAAAACTCCCTCTGAAAAAAATCGAGATAAAGATAAGACGATTTGACCTTTTGTAAGTTCAGTCCTACGAAAGTTATGATATCCACTCAAAACCAAGACTGGTAGAAAAGAGGCCGCCAAGTTTCCGAAAAGAGCCGGCCTTTGAAGGTAGTGATATCATTTAACCAGGGAAAGGCCGCCAAGTTTATCCTGTTAGCCAACTTAATCGCACCGAATAATACTTTGGACGTTAAATGAAAACATCAAGATTGCTACGGCGAGTTCTATAGTTTTCATTTAACTTTCGAAACTATTAGTCGGTGCGATTAACTTGGCTAATAGGATTAACCTTGGCGGTATTTCCCTGGTTGAATGATATCACTACTTTCAAAGGCCGACCCTTTTGGAAACCGTGCAGATTGACTGTTATTATGTTTTTAAACACAGCAATCTACATTAGTGTTAAAATAAATAGCTAAAAGCACATAAAATACTTATGCAAGCCCATAAAACAAGCTGGATCTTCCACATTTATCTTAGTGCGACGTTGAAGACTTACATGTATTCCTTTAGAGCGTTCAGTTTTTTGTTTACTTTTTAAGGCTTACTATTGAAAATCGGTTCATTAGTGTCACCAAAAAAAAAAACTACAAAATAAGTGATACCTGAAACAAATCCACGAGGGTGTAAGAAACCGTCAAGTTTCAGCCAATCAAAGTAGTGATATCAGAGCAAAAATGGCTGCCACCATGTTGCTACATTAGTTGCCGAACTAATCCCACTGACTATTAGATCAAAGGTTAAATGAAAAACCCGACCACTGCTATAACCCGTAGCAATCAATGGTCAAGATTTTCATTTAACGTGTGATGTAATAGTCGGTGGGACTAGCTTGGCAACTAATGTAGCAACTTGATGGCAGCCATTTTTGCTTTGATATCACAACTTTGGTTGGCTGAAAGATTTTCATTTAACGTGCGAAGTAACTAGGTGGGTTTCAATATTTAATGTTTAACACGGGAGTTCATGTTGAGGCTTGCATATGGAACCGCTACCGTGGCCCTTGCTAACTCGAGGATGTTCACCGAATTGAAGATATATAACTGATGTATAAGAATAATAAAATACTCTTATTAATTAAAACGCACAAATTTGATTGGTCGGGACTAAGGGGGCGCGGAATTGTACCAACACGGAGTTACGTTAACTCCGGAATTTTCTTAAATGCTGACCCCTGTGTTGGACCCGTAATTTGTTTTAAAAGTGTCTGAAACAACCCGGAATTGTAGTAACACGGATTTATAGTAACACGTAATTGTAGTAACACGGATTTATAGTAACACGTAATTGTAGTAACACGGTTTCTGATGTTATATTTATAGCCGCAGCGAGCGCGGCAGCGCGAGTGAGGCAGTGACGTTATTTAATCATCAACAAAATCAGGAGTTACGGTAAATCCGTGTTACCACAATTCCGGATTATTTCACTGAGACACTTTTAAAGCAAATCACCAATCCGGAGTTACTGTAATTCTGGGTCCAACACAGGGGTCAGAATTAAAAAAAAAAATTCCGGAGTTAACGTAATTCCGTGTCGATACAATTCCAGCACCCCGGGACTAATTTCTAGCTTAATAAGTACGGTTACATTGTGACCGACGACCAAAATAATGTAGTTAGCTAAAAGCAGTTAGCAACCAAGAAAATATAAGTCAGTTCACCTGACTTCTATTTTATTGGTTGCTAACTGCTTTTAATTTTTTTTTTTTTTTTTTTTGGTTTTGGTCTTGGTTTAATTCTGGTTCTCTTTTTGCTGTAATTGAGCTTGCAATTTTATTTCAAATGTTACTGTTGGGAGGATATTTAATAATTGTGGGAAATGGAATATTTCGTTTGTGGGGGGGGGGGGGGAAGGACTCTCTTCATTTTTATTCTGGTACGGGGTATAGAAAAATTACTGCCTACGGCCCTGATTGCAAGGAAAAAAAAGTTTTGGAAAGTAGAGACGAGACGTGACGAGATTTTTTTGAAGTCGAGACCGAGAGGAAACGAAAAATCACGATGACTTAAAATGTAAGTTCGAGACGAAACGAGATTTTTTTAAATCTTGTCTCGTCTCATATTGACGGAAGTACTAAACAAACCAGTCCGTTGCCTACCGTGTTCAAAATTAAGAACGGTAAAAAAACACATTGTAAAACAGTAGTAAGGTTTCACGTGAACTAAACACCTCAGCAACATGCCTTGAAACCTGAGGAAAGCTTATTCATGTTCCTTACTGCTTTGACTTCGGTTCAGTCAAACCTTATCTTAAGCTGCAAGCTAGTTCGTGGTTTTCTAACAAGGATTACATGTGTGTACCGTGTTGTACACACCATAAATATTCGCCAACTAAAGTTCTTTTAGCAAAACAGTTTCACGCTACGGTACAATGTTCCATTGTGGCCATGAGGAAAGTAGTAGTATTGGAACGTAGTTGTATTATCCACACCAACAGTGATGTCACCCCTTCCCCCCACCAACAAATAATCGAAAGTTGTTAAGGGTCAAGTTTTTTATTTAACCTTTGAACTTGATGGGGTTATCTTGCTGCCTGTTCGCTGGAAGGGTGAACATTATTTGGTTAACTTAGCTGCATCTTCAACCAGTATTGAATTTGAGCGAATGAAGATGAGTGCCAAGGCGAGATTGATATTATAGTTGGTTGAACCCCGGGTTTTCCCCTTCCCTTACCAACTTACTTTATGTTTTATAACATGCCAGTAAGGTTTCTTTCATAAGAACCCCTTGGGTAGTAAAAATTGTCCCTCCTATTCTTTTCCTTTAACTTGTACTTACCAGCTGAAAGTGCCATGCAGAAGAGAGCGCAGTACAAACTTGTCATATTACTGCAAACGTGTCAACGGTCTGAGAATTATTTTCAAGCTTTACTTTTGAGTAAATTAAACGAACAACACTGAGAGCACCAGCACCGCAGTAGTTATAACTTGACAGTGGCGTGAAATTGGAGGAAATACATTGATTGCATTTTAATTGGTTACAGTCAGAGGAATTCCGAAGTGGTTACTGAACCATGTTTGGATTGTGTTTTTATTTTTTTTATTAATGATTTATTAATTGAGGTATTGTCTGACCTTGAATAACGTCTATTGACTTGTCTACGCAAGGATCAAAGTCTGTTCCGTTCGACAGGGTTTCGTATAATATGTTTTAACCATTATAACTGAGACCTATAAGAGAGAGAATTACGAACTAAATTAAAAATGAACGAATACCTGAAGGGTAAAGAGAGTAAGGGTACATAATAGTACGAAAGGAACATACGGATACGAAAGCGTATACACAAACTAAATGAAAAACAAATATGGTAAATAAATAAAAGGCAAAGAAAGTAAAAGTAGGAAATGGTGCATAAAATGTACGTAGTAAAAAAGGTACGCAGGGCGCAAAAGGGTACGAAATGGCACGAAAAAATATAAAAGGAACAAAAGAATACAAATGGTACAAAAGGGTGCAAAAGGATAGAAAATGGTACAAAACGGTATACGAAAGGGTGCGATAGGGTACGAAATGTAAATGAAAGAATAAATAGAGACCAAAAAAAAAAAAGGATAAAAAAAAGAAATGTGCAGAAAGGAACGTAAGGTATGACTTGGTACATAATGGTACGCAGGGTACAATAGGGAGGGTGCAAATGGGTACGAAATGGTACAAAAGGCTACTAAAAGTTAAATAGGTACAAACGGGGACAATTGGACACGAAAGAATAGGAAAGGGTACATAGAAAAGATAGAAAAGATAAAAAAGATAGAAAAGATAGAAAAGGGAAAGAAAGGGAACGAAATTTAAATGGAAGAGTATAGAAAGAGCAAAGAAAGTAAAGGTGAAAATGGTTATGTAAGGGTACGAAATCGTACAAAAGGGTACAAAAGGATAAATAAAGCTGCAAAGAGGCACGTAATGTAAATGAAATAGTAAACAAAGAAAACATACAATAAAGGGTAAAGAAAGTAAACGTGCCAAAGGGTACACGAGGATACAAAACGGTACATAAGGGTACGTAGGGTGCAAAGGGTGCAAATCGGTACGAAAGAGCATAAAATGGTGCAAAAGAATAGGAAAGGGTAGGCTAAGGGTGTGAAGGGGCACGAAAGTTCACAAAATGGAAATGAAAGAGTAAATATAGATCAAATATATACAGTGTAAAGAAAATAAAAGTGCAAAAACGGTTCATAAGGATACAAAAGGATAAAAGGATACAGAAAAGGGTACAGAAGGTTCCTAAAGCTACATCTAGGGACGAAAGGGTAGATACGGCCACAAAACAGTGCAACAGGTTAAAAGGGTACAAAGAGGGTAAACGTGGTATGTAATGTATAAAAGAACAGAAGTTTACAGAAGGGTACACATGGTTCAAAAGGGTACTATCCATGTGTATGGTTTATTCATTCTTTTTTATATTTGAGAATGAAAATTCCCGAAACACCAGTTTTATTGATTTCAGATCTTAAATCAGCAAACAGAGGAAAGAATTTTAAAAAAACACCCGTCGTAGCATGCATGTGAAAAATATGAAACTAATCAGACAACGGGTTCAAAACTTGTCGTGGTAACAGACAGACAGACAGAGATACTGAAAAAAGATACCAAAAGACAATTTGAGATATTCTGTTGCTCTGCTTCGGACGACGTGTCAATAAAATATCGAAATAGAGTCTATTTTTAATGCAAAATGTTATGTTTTAAAAAAATACAGTATCATTTACTGGTTTTTATCAAGAAACTAAAGTTGTGGTTTCGTTTTTAGTAGAATGTCAGTAGGTCATTGCATGGCGCGTAAAAATCTTACGTAAAGAAATCCTTCATGGGAGAAATTATAAAGAAATTATCAAAATGTCATATAGGAGTGAATAAATTACGTTAATTATACGAATTATTCGACCAAAACGTTAAATCTTATTTAGAGATGTATTTTTCGAAAAAGGCTCATACAGAGTACATAAGACTTTCATCTGTAATTGTCATTGTCTGTTCTCATGTTCGAAGGGTCATAGAGAATGGGATGTAACAGTTGACCGTAGTTCGGTCTCAAGACACTGAACGTTTACAATGAATGGGACAGTCAGTCACTGGCTTTTCTTAATAGCAGGAAAGAGAAAATTAAAAAACCAAAAGCCTCCTGGAAAATGAAGTGAAATCTATTTCTTTTCGTTTGTCTACATAATAATAATTATTGTATTCTTTTTATTTTTTATGGTTTCCGAAGCTTTTATTCGCCATGAAGTGCAATGTTTCCGTACAGCCGTCAAATGGATAAATGTTCAGTATGTTGGTTGATTCGAACAAGTGTTAACTACTAATTAGCTTGAAGATATCAAGATTTCAAATAGGTTGGGAGATACTTTCAAGTGATGGCAGTATTATAACTAGACTAGCTTCTCCCCACGGAAGCCGTGTTGTCCCACTGCCCCCCATTTGTTGTCACATTGGTGTTTGTTACTATTGGGGCCCAGACGATGATTACCCGGTGTTTTCCGTGAACAATACATGTAATATTTCATTTACTAAATGTTACTACTAATCGTCATTCCGCATACTCATATTCATGGTACCTTGCAAAGAATCAACGTGCTCTCCTTATCTTATTTTCACTGATGCCGCGAAAGGAATGAACATGCTTGCCCTATCGCACAATTAATTACTGCGTTTGGATTAGTTGTCGAAACGACTGATTTCACACCGTTATTGACCCTCACCTACACTCCGGCTTAAGCGAATATATAGGCTGCCTTCCTGATTGTGTAACGTTACTGACATGTAACGTTGTGTGTGTGTAATGTCAGTTATTATTCCTTTTACATTAACTAATGCATTCTTAATGTCGGTAAAGATCACTAGTTAAGCTTCACATGCATAAAGCGAACGAAGTGGCTACCTGAAGTGCCAAATTTTGATGGGCTACTGCGTTTGTTAATAATTACCAGTAACATTTATACAAGCTATTCCTTTTGACAAAATACCAAATACTAGAATGTCCTAAATACCGGTGTGAGGTGCTAAAGGAGTGTACGATTAGTTTTGAGCAAGCCCAATTTTCATTAGCTCCCTGCACAGTGCGTAGCTAGGGAACTATGCACACAGCTTCACAGATCAGGCATCGGTAACAAGGCTAAAAACTTGTCCTCACCCTGGTCAGCTCCAGGGTTCCAACTTGCCGGTTACAACCCCAAACACCAACTGACTTTTGTATCAACCTTCACGGCTTTTTATATCCGAGAGAATAGCAGACTCCCGCTTATGAGGATTTACGTCATGCCGTGTGCAAATACCGGATCAAACTGGTTGGAACAGTTTGACTTGCTCCCTAAATAGCCAGTGGTTTAAACGGGACGGAAAGCCAATGGGCTCGAGATTGGTTTAATA
>JAHWFP010091682.1:0-11867 GCA_023313725.1 Lithobius niger | reverse complement strand
ACGGAAAGCCAATGGGATCGAGATTGGTTAAATAAATACGGATGCAAACCTATTTTTTTTTTAATGTATTTACAGCAAAAAGAGCGCAGCATGAGGGAACCTCGTGAGCTGTGCCAGTACGTGGAAAAAACAGCATAAAAATACACAAGAAAAGCAAACAACAAAAGACATAAAAATAGAAATAGGATAGATCAACCGTGGGCGAAAAATCTCACAGAATTGGTAACAAATCCACAAAAGAGCACAAGTCTGGAATCAAAGTTGTATCAAAGTTTTAAGTTTAAGTTAAAAAGAAAAGAAAAATTCGGCAGAGCAACACACCTTCAAAGGCAATCAACAATTATCAAAGACACCACAACTCCATCCAAACGTCACTCTCAACCAACCAGAGCTTCAGTTTTTTTTTATTAAAAGTTGCATTATGGGGATGACACGTAAACTGAACGGTAGCCAGTTAAACGGTTTAGCACAAATAAAATTCAAACATTGTTTTCCAAAATGATTATTAACTTTTGGCAAAAGTAGTCGTTGCCTATTGGACGTTTTGGAGTTTACGTTGCCTTTTGGACTTATATGTCAAACTTATGTCAGACTTATATGGTAGTAGGGAAGAGAAGGGCGCTGTGATGCCTCGTGCTCATGTCGATTGTGGCGCGTGAAAGATCCCAGGAATTTCCGACTGGAATTACCGAGTAAACTTGTCCCGCTTGCCTTTTATAGAGCCATGGCTATGCGGCTGCCACCGTGTCAGAAGTTCAAAGGCGTCCTCGTAGCGTAACGGTCATGTGAACGGAAGTGCTGGGTTCGATTCTCGGTATAAGAACCGCACGAATTTGTTTTCGTGCAGTTGACCCCACACTGGTCTGGCCCCACACTCCCCGGATGATATGACGGGTTTCGGTTTACTTTACCTAAACTTTAGTTTTGGGTTCATTTTGTATGATTTATTTGTATTCCAACTCGACAAGCGGCAAAGACTAGAAATTAAAATTCATAGAGAAGTATACGCATTCCTAGAACGCTGTTAAGAGCCTGAGTACATTCTTTTCGTATATTCGATTCGTTCAGTCCTGGAATCATCTATACCGAAACGGTAAAGAAAAAAAAACACAATTCTCGCTTTAAAGGACATATCACCATCCCTCCACCTAATATACTTTCGTGTATAGCTCACGCATAAATAGCTTTGGCTATAAAACACATAGGTTTGAATGAATGGAACAAAATCATCTACCGAAGAAGAAAAAAAAATAGGAAATCGAATGTATCGCAACATTTACATACGGTTGACCTAATGTTACAAAAGTGAGTTACACAGAAACGCCAACGGGGAAGCAAGCATGGCCACAACCGAGAAAGCGCGTTTTAGCGATCAGCTTTGAAATGCGGATTAAAAAACGGCACCTGTTCACAAGACCGTGATTATTGCCATTCCGCTATGGAAAGCGATTCATGCTAGCACGCACAGAAACCCCTTTCTTCCCTTCGACGAATAGTGCACACGTCCCACGCTGCGCCATCCCCTGGATGTGGTAAGTCCGGTCAACTTAAACACATGTAACCAAACGTATGCACGACGTCTTAGTGGCCTTCCTAGTCAGGTATTCTTACTTTCAGTTTATTAAAATGTAAGTGGCACCAGCACGAATAACATGAGCCCCGTAACTGTCACCGCCATCTTTCCCAGGCGTGAACCAACGTCTCATTACGATTGCGAGTGTTTACACGAATAAAAACGATGAACATCAGACTGCCGAACCACCTCTGTAAAGCGCTTCCGGTTCTGTGCCACCAGAAGAGAGAAAGCGCTACGAACAGGTGTTTCCAAGACCCACGGAAGCGACACGGACGCGATGTGCAACCCTCTGAAGTACTTTGAAGTGATTATATAAACGTAGTGAGTCGCATCGTGGGTTACATCAGGGTCGGACTAGGCACGGTGCCCTTATGCCAATGTCAAATGCATGCTTGGTAATGGGTGCCCATGCTCTCTTTTAATGTCAGTTGTAAAAAGAAAACTTCAACTGAAAAGGAAGGTCAGTCAAAACGTAT
The DNA here is from genome assembly GCA_023313725.1 of Lithobius niger. NCBI lineage: Eukaryota > Metazoa > Arthropoda > Chilopoda > Lithobiomorpha > Lithobiidae > Lithobius > Lithobius niger. The sequence goes on along the minus strand of JAHWFP010091682.1, from coordinate 9,815 downwards.
TTGTAATATACTTATTTGGGTTAGTGTGACTGTCTCCTAAGCTAAAGGTCCGGGGTTCCGGTAGCCTTACGTGCAGGTCTGTCAAAACCCCAGCCAAAGTCATGGCGTCGGAAGGGAAGAGTGACAATTTTGCTAGGTAATTCCAATCGGCATTTTCTAGGATCTTTCACATGCCACAGTCGACATGACCACGAAGCATTACAGGGCCCTTCTCTTTCCTAAAATGGCAGGAGTGGCTGAGATCAGACTCGAACCAGGGTTCTCTTGCACATAAGACAGTCTTGCTAACCACCAGGCAGTCTTGCCCCATACAGTACCTGAACTGAGGTCGTATTTAAGCAACGATCTTGTAATTCTCGCAGCTAGAAGCTAGAGAGATAGAATAACAAAAAATAAAGTTCCGCCATGGCTGCAATTTTGACTCTGCTGAATGATACGGAAACAACCACCCGCCATAGCATCCGGGGAATGCAGCGAAGACCAGTGTTCGACCATCTAGACAATAAAAATTCACTAAAATCAAGTGACCGGGAACTGGATACCCGTCTTCCGATTGATTACTTGTCGACTGCTTCAACCGCCAGACCAGTTTGTTACAGCCACTACCCCTTCCACATTGGGGAAAAAGTCCAAACCAACTTCGGACCCGAGCGTGACCTTTCCACACTGGACTCTGACTCCGGGCCCGACCCCGACTTTCGAATCCTGCTCGAAGTCGGGAATTGAAACGACAACTCCGACCTCATGTTTCAGTGTAGAAAGGGTCGGAGCGTGGGCCGCGCTTTAGAGAAACGTTTTGACTCTTAGAGTGCTGATAAGCAATAGCGAGATAAAAGGAACGCAGGCTGAGGGGATGGGAGAGGGAGGGAGAAAAGGAACAACGATAGTGCCGAAAATGTTGTAGGCGGGAGGAAGATTAACTAAAGTCCGGACCTTGGACGCGATGTCGGAGTACAGTGTGGAAAGGGGTATAGAAGTAGAGGTGTCGGGTTTTGACTGTGGCTACAAGTCGTGACCCAGACACCAAACGCGGTGTTTGGGGTCCAGTGTGGCAGCGGTACTAGTTATTGTCGTGGGAGGTTAACGGTTGGAAAGTCCACATGTAAACGGATAAACCTAGGTTCGATTCCCCGTCACATGATGACGTGATTTTTTTCTTTTTTTCTTCACTAGGCTTCATTTTAGCCCACAGATGGTGCGACGGGTGCTAGGTTGTTTTTCTTTACCGAATTTTCTGGGTTCCTTTTGTATTATTAGGGAGCCAACTTTTACACACCTGGGCCTGAGCCTGAGCCTGGGCCTGGGCCTTCTTATGTAGATAAGAAAACAAAAGTCCAGCGACAAGAGTCCAGTGAGTTTCACGAGGGTTTCATGGGAACCTGAATGAAATGAGCCGAGAATGCGACATCGAATTGCTTTACCAACCTTGGCATACTTCTGGAATGGAAGTATTCAGAAACGATTGGAAAAACTGTTTACTTCATAAGGCATTCCTTAGTTTATAGTTACAGACTGATACAACTACACACACTTAACCGAACGATGTCATACACAGCTATCCAGGTAATGTGGCGGTGGTAACGTAACCTTGGCAACGATATTTTCGCTATCGCAGTTCACTCGCAATGAGCTACTACTGCGAAAATGCATTGCGAGATCACTGTGTTAAGGCTTCAGATCCCTGTACGTCCCATTGCATCCCTTTGCTTCTGATCTCTGTGTATCCCTTTGTTTCTGATCCCTATGCGTCCCTTTGCATCCCCTTGCTTCTGATCCCTGTGCGTCTCTTTGCTTCCGATCCCTGTGTGTCCCTTTGCATTCCTTTGCTTCAGATCCCTGTACGTCCCTTTGCATTCCTTTGCTTCTGATCTCTGTGCGTCCCTTTGCATCCCTTTGCTTCAGATCCCTGTACGTCCCATTGCATCCCTTTGCTTCTGATCTCTGTGCATCCCTTTGTTTTTGATCCCTATGCATCCCTTTGCATTCATTTGCTTCTGATCCCTGTACGTCCCATTGCATCCCTTTGCTTCTGATCCCTGTGCATCCCTTTATCTCCGATTCCTATGCGTCCCTTTGCTTCTGATCCCTGTGCGTTCCTTTGCTTCCGATCCCTGTGTGCCCCTTTGCTTCAGATCCCTGTACGTCCCATTGCATTCCTTTCCTTCTGATCTCTGTGCATCCCTTTGTTTCTGATCCCTATGCGTCCCTTTGCATCCCCTTGCTTCTGATCCCTGTGCGTCTCTTTGCTTCCGATCCCTGTGTCCCTTTGCATTCCTTTGCTTCAGATCCCTGTACGTCCCATTGCATCCCTTTGCTTCTGATCCCTGTGCATCCCTTTATCTCCGATTCCTATGCGTACCTTTGCTTCTGATCCCTGTGCGTTCCTTTGCTTCCGATCCCTGTGTGCCCCTTTGCATCCCCTTGCTTCTGATCCCTGTGCGTCTCTTTGCTTCCGATCCCTGTGTCCCTTTGCATTCCTTTGCTTCAGATCCCTGTGCGTCCCATTGCATTCCTTTGCTTCTGATCCTTGTACATCCCTTTGCATCCCTGTGCTACTGATTCCTGTACGCCCCTTGGCATCCTTTTACTTCCGATCCTGTGCATACCTTTGCTTCTGATCCCTGTACGTCCCTTTGCATCCCTTTGCTTCTGATCCCTGTATGTCCCTTTGCATCCCTTTGCCTTTGATTCCTGTGCATCCCATTGCATGCATACCTTTGCGTCTGATCGCTATGCGTCCCTTTCCATCCCTTTGCCTCCGATCCTGTGCATCCCTTTGCTTCCGATCCCTGTATGTCCCTTTGTATCCCTTTGCTTCTGATCCATGTGTATCCCATTGCTTCTGATCCCTGTACTTCCCTTTGCTTTTGTTCCCTGTGCATCCCTTTGTTGAGCAAAGGCTATCTTTGCTTAACAAAGAGACCCTTTATCAATAGCAGAAACAAAAAACTTGGCCTTTCGGTATGAAGTTAACACTTGTCGTTCTTCATAATACGTTGCGAGCACACTACAAAGACTTTTGTAAAAGGTCTACATTGGAAAAAGAAACCGAGGAGTTTAAAAATGAAATGTTTGAAATACGTGGTTTGGCTCACGCTAAAATTATCTCTAACCTCCAGTACAAACCTTTGTTGAAATACTGTCCTCTTTGTTAAGAAATACATAATCATACAAAAAAAAAACCCGAAAAGGTAAGAGGAACCATCAGGTTTTCGCCATAGAAAAAAGTGATATCAGAGTCAAATTGACCAAGTTTGGGGTCCGAACAGAGATCACTCAAACCTACTTGACAACAACCAATGTGCCAGTTAAGATTGAGTGTTGGGACAAGAAATTCGTGGCATCCATTTTGGCTGATATCACTACTTTGTATGGCGAAAGCTTCACGGGTGTCTCTACCAATGTGGGGCCTTTTAACGGTAAGTTTGGTTTTGTAGGTTATCGAAATTCCATTGGATTATTATCGGTTGGGAACGTCTTACGAAAATGTAAATGTCGTCATGTTTTTTTTTATGATTATCTTTAAGATAATCGTTAAAGAAAAAACGTGGCGATATTTGCAAGACTTAGTATATGTACCCTTGATATAGGTTACAGTTAAAATACAAAACAAATAATAATCGGGCGTCAGTTTTAACTGGCATAATTTCCCAAGATTTCTGTCGCATCAACATTTAGGATTCAACATCAGAAAATGCCATTTTAATGTTTCGAGACATGATACCGAAATAGTCGCTAGCCTAAACGCTGTTGTATATACAATGACTTGATTGTCCACTTGGCCGCCAAAAATAGTACACTACTGAAAAGCCAACAACTTGTACTTAAGCGGCTAAGTGCTATGCTGCTTCCAGATTTATGTCGACTTTTCGTCCACTAAACAGAAATAGACCTAACAATCACTAATGAGTGGGATGAAATCTACTACCTACAAAACGGTTTTTACTAACCATTGAGAGACGGAAGATATTGATTCTGAAAGCGAAACCTTTTTATGCCACATTCGACCAGTCCTTGTTTGGGGAGTATAGGAGGAAGCGGGGTCCGTTTCACCACCAATACATTCTCCAGTCACTGCTCACAAAAACTACACAACATTTGGCTGAAGCGATTTTTATGAAATTAGGTAGTACATGGCCACTTGACCTGAATTTTTTGACCGAATCCGTTCTTATATGTCATGATTATCTTAGCAAAAAACCACACTTCAGCACATGAAATTCACCAATACCTTAATCTAGTCTATCGTCTCCAAAAAGCCCACGCTTTACACGTATAGGATCACAGTGGCATGCACAGGAGAGGGGAAGGGGGGCATTGCTCCTGCCCTTTTTTGCAAATTGCCCTTTTTGTAGAAAAAAAAATCGCTTTTGTTCCTAAAAAAGCAGAAAAAGTCCTGAAAAGTGTAAAAAAACCTAAAAAAGGGGCAGAAAAAGGTAAAAGAGAGCAAAAATAAAGAGGTCGCCTGAAAAATTGTCCAGTAAAATTTCTGTGCCGTTATACTAAAAGTCGCCCCTGCCCTATGGGGTGTCTGTGCATGCTATTGTATGAACGCCATCGTCAACTTTCTCCGCTAACGCATTTATAAGTTGGGACGGTTTTAGTTGAAAAACGTCCACCATGGTCTCGGTATAGGCCTACTGTCTCAACTTCAGTCTAAATAAATACGGATGCAAACCTACTTACGTTAACTTTTGGATTTTAATGTCAGACAGCTTGAGTGGGGAATTGAACCCACGACCTTTGAAACCAAACGCTAAAGTCCTACTGCTTACAGCCATACTGTACCGGCAAGATTTCGGTCTTTGGTTTCAAAGGTCGTGAGTTCAATTCCCCGCTCAGGCAGTCTGTCATTCAAGTCCAAAAGGCAATGTAAGTAGGTTTCCATCCGTATTTATGTCGATAGCGGCATGCTAAAGACCCTATAGGTATTTAAAAAAAATTGTTCCTCTCTCTATATTGTTTAACTCTCAATTTTATTTTCATTTCTCTACGAATTAATTATTCTCATCGCCTGGGAGGAGTGGGGGGGGGGGCGGAATCGGTGCCTTTAATGTCCAGTAGGGCTGGCACCTCGTATTATCTATTATATTCTTCGACCCGAGACAACTTTAGCAGTTAAAAAAGACGTCGATTCAGCTATTTTCTCTTTTTTTTTTCGTTTCTGGTTAATGCTTGTGTGCTAACCGAGTTAACCTTACTTAAGCTTCCTACACCTAAAAAAAAAAACGTGTTGACAATGGCTTTTTTTCTTTAGCCTGCTACCGTACATTAAAACCTTACCTGCATTATCGCCATTCTTGATGTTGCTCGATGCAAACAGGCAAACCAACACGCGACCTTGCAACTGGCGAGCAACTGACGTTATCTAACACACATTTTTTTTTGTAATGTCATTAAAATTGTTGCATAGCTAGTTTTATCGTGATGACACCTTCTTTCAAATCAGACTGATAAAGACATTACATTGACTGAACTAGGAATTACCTCTCAAAGATAGATTGCGCACTCAGCTGCGACTGCGAAATTGCTAGTTTTGAAACTTGAATCATGACCTTAATAAGAGGGTTTGGTCATAGCTTGCTTACAAACTAAAAGACTTTCTCTCTGGTATTTGAGCCTCGTACAAACTGCCATCTCCAGTAACCAGCGGTGTGTGGCTAGGTTGCTGAAAGCACCAGTGCAACAAGAACCAGAGCCCTCCCTCCCCCAACACCAGAAAAAAGATTGTCAACGCTTACGCAAAAACAAAATGTGAGTGCGCATGTAAATAACTTGTTGCATGAAAAAATACCATTTTTACTCCATATAAGATTCATCAATTTTTTGCATTCATGACCGATGTACGTACGGCACTTTTTTTTTTTTACATTTTTTCTTTCGTTATAATATTCTTAAAACCTAGCCGGGGGTTTAGCTAGTTTTAGTTTAGTTAAATGGGCTATAGTTTAGCAATTTACGCTAATCAAAACAAAATAGTAATGGATTAACAACTAGGTATTACGGGACGATTGCAAAAACAAAACAAACAAAAAGCAATAATATTAATATCACATCTGGGGAAAAATCAAGTATGCGTGGGAGACTGAATAATTGAAGTTAAAAACTCTACTAATCCGTGTTTTTTTCGGAGAACGGCGAATTCCCGTGGGTTTTAGTAGAAAAACGTCCACCATAGTATCGAATCCTGTTTATCCTAATCATTTTTTTTTCCAAATTGTCTGCCTAGCCTGCGCTGCCGTGCTCGCTGCGGCTGACCAGAAACCGTAACTAATCACAAATTCCTTCCAGACGAAATGATTTGTTAACTTCTAGTTACATTTTTGAAGAATAGTTTGATTAGACGAAACCGGAATTCCCCTTTCGTCGAATTTTAAACAAAGCTTATTTTTCGGCGAAACGGTATTCGGCGAAACGGGTAATCACCATTTTGGAAGTTCTTCACCCACATTTATTCCACAAATCAGATAACCGGGTTCAAAATAAAATCCAATGATTACAGTAAATAAACTAGAAAGATTGGATTATATGAGCACTTCTTATAAGTTATACCACGGCTGTGACGTCACGCTAACTCGACGCCATGCTAAACTTTAGTAGTTTAAATCCCGTTAACCGTGACCGGAAGTGTGCATGAACGCAAAAAGTGCGGGTTATCAAGTTAACCCACACTTTTGACACTTCCAGATCACGCGACCGGGAACACACACACACCAACAACCAAATACAGCGTCCAAAAACGTAACGCAATAAAAACGTACAAAAGGAATTACTTGACTTTCCGGGAAGTCACGAACGAAATCGTATAGCTCTAACTCTCACATGTCTGGCCCATAGCTAAGTTTATTCACTCCGTCTAACTCCCCCCCCCCCCCTCCCGGCCCACAAACTAAAATGGAATGACCTTCATTCATACCAATACACCTATTAGTCTATTACTGTAATTTTGAAACAATTCTCAAACTACAAACGCAAAAAATGAATTACTTACCTATCCCGAATATCCAGCAATGTCATTTTATCCCTGCTGCCTCACATATCGAATTATTCGCTCCAAACAGTTTCGATAAACACGAGAGAGCTTCAAGCCTGAAACCTCGCCAAACCACGCCTGTCTAACTCCCACCCCCTACCTCCCTCCCTCCACAAACTTGAGCCAAAGGACTCGTCCGTCTAAAATGGGATGACCTTCATTCATATCGAGATACTTATTGATCACCGCTTTCTTGAAGCATTTTTCACAAAACACAAACACAAACACGTTTTAATAAAATACGAGTTAGCTTGACGTCCCAACCATGGTATAAATTAGTTATTGGTGAGAAACTCACGGTTATCGATTTTTAACCCATGGATGCAATGATTTTTCTTGGCTCGACTATGCAAATCTGTCTCGGGTCTCCGTCCCTCGACATATTTGCATAGTCTCACCGGGCAAGTCATCGCAGCCATGGGTTAAAAATCGATAACCGTGAGTTTCTCACCAATAACTATTACTTAATGACCTTAATAATCTGACGCAGTATTGAGAAAAGAAGACTTAGCAATTCAGGGTGTCTGCCAAAACACCACGTTGAAAATTCCATACCTTTCCTGAGTTTTTTCCTGACATTTTTGTACTTTTGCCCTGACTCGCTGACTCATTACAGAAAATCTGGAGAGTGGCTGCTCTCAGCTAACAGTTCTAGAGGAAGCCAGTTTTTTTTGGGAAAAAATCGTGTTGCCTCTGCACAGCATTCCCACACTACCATTTTCCACCAAAACCACAAAAGTAAACACATGTCAAGCCAGATTTCTGCTCAAATCCACCGCGAAATAACCAAAACTGTTTTCCGCGAACACAAAGTAAGAGTCCAAAAATGGTAGGCCTAAGGCCATGCCAAGTAAAAAAAAAAATGGTTCTAAGGCCCTCCCGCGTCGATTTTTTTGCAAGAAATAAAAATAATTGACGCGGCATTTATTAGTGACTTTTCCACTAATCCGCCGCATTATCTAAAAAAGCTTCGCATCAAATTTTCTTTAAGGGGGGGGGGGGAGTTCCTGAAATCCGATCTATGCATGCTGCGAATAAAAATTTCCGAAAAATGGCTTTTTAAGTGCTGTGTTGAAGCAATCTGACTATTTTTTTTAAATTCAGTGTAAAAACGGCATTTTTTTAAACTATAAAATGTGTTAAAAAAATATTGAAAAAAACCTCATCCCTCGTCAGTTTTCAACTTTCTGTGCCCGAGAACCATTTTTTTAACTTTGCGTGGCCTAATCCGGAAAGAAAAATTATCAAAATATTAAAAGCAAAACGTTTTTGCTAACAGATTCAGCTAGGAATCGGTTTTGGTATTTACTCTTCTTTTGTCGTGTGAGGAGCACTTCTAAACGCATAATGGAGTAAAAAGTGTGTGATCAATAGCACGTGCTTGCTCAGCTATAGGCCTAACTTCCCCTACTAGGGTCTAACAAACAAAAAGTCGAATCAAAATGAACATAATGTTTTCCAACATTAACCTGTTTAAGAGAAAATAATATCGTCACCTCACTTACCAGCGGTGAAAATTCCTCACCTAAAATCCAATTTCCTGACTTCCCTGACTTTCCCGACTGGTAGACACCCTGCAATTAGGCCTTTATCTGCAGGATGGCATTCTACCCCTACTTCCGCCCCCCCCCCCCCCAAAAAAAAGCAATTAAAGTAAACGAAGCACACCGTCATTACTTATGGTTGTTTCACCCCCGATCCCTTTTCCCCCAAAGGCTGTGAGGAGCTCCCTACCGTATATTTATTTGTTTAATCTTCTATCCCTCACCAGGGCCGCCCCCCCCCCCTAGAAAACATTAATAACGGGGAAGCTGAAAAAAAAACTGAAAGAAAGAATAAATTTAAAACAAATTAGTAATGTTGCACAGCATTCTTCATGGAATAGAAAAAGAAAGAAATAAACAGAAGCAATAGACGCCCCATTCGCTGCGGAGATCGAATTTGGGAGCTGCACTACAGATAAAAAAAAATGGAAGCAAATAAAAACAATTTGTCACGCCAATGCTGCGAGCGTAGTTCTGCGACGTAAAATCATGCGATTTTTTTTTGTATTTGTTGGCATCTGTTGCCATATTCAGCAAGTGCAATCTTTAGTTTTCCGATTTACTACCTTCAAATGTATGTTTTGGCATGATTCGATCTCACGCCCTGTTGGCTCGCTGTCCAATCTTTGACAACTCGGGCTGTGCTTTGCTAGATTTTCCCGGGAAAAACCGGCATTCCGCAGATTTTTCCGTTCATCTCTAGGTCGCGCGTGCCGTTAGCCAAAGGGTTGACTACAAAATGAAAAATATTTATGGCTTTTAACTTTGCCTTATTTTCTGCTATAACCCATTGACTACCAGGGACGTATTTAGAGTCCCTATGGGTTTGTTGAAGTTTGCTCTCACGTCCTCTTGCCTCGCAGTCCAAGTCTTTGACCAGTTATAATGCTTTACCAACTTTGCTCAGGTTTGCCTCACAAACGTTATGTTTTGCATTTAGAAACACAACTTTTGCGTTATTTCTGCCCAAATGATGTCAAGGTGTGTCAGCAAGTTCCCTAATTTCAAGGTTTGTCACTAATTTCAAGGTTTGTCAGCAATTTCACTAATTTTAAAGGTTTGTTAGTAATTTCATTGATTTCAAGGTTTGTCAGTAATTTCACTAACTTCATGGTTTGTCAGTAATTTCATTAATTTCATTGTTTGTTAGCAACTTTAGTAATTTCAAAATTTGTTAATAATTTCAATTTTATGGTTTGTCAGTAATTTCCCTAATTTCATGGTTTGTCAGTAATTTC